>OX421450.1:46540669-46543169 GCA_949126865.1 Montipora capitata
TTGTCGTTGTGCTCTGATGAATCCTGCTCTGATACCAAGACGCTTGCAGTTTCGGACAAGCCTCCTAACTGGAATGATGCGAGTCAAACCTCTCAAACCAATATCCGACTGCTTGGAGTCAGCACTAGCCTGGTTATGTTTATGAACAAATTTCTGTTGTAGAAGCTACATGGCATGGTGGTCAGTCATGACCGTATCACTGCATAAGAGTTAGAGAGTAGTCCGTAAGAAACTCCAGTGACATTTATCACTTGTTACTGGTAAACTCAACTTCTCAGTAATGAATAGCTCTGAAAACACTAGTTAATAAATTTAGTCTGAGGGCTTAGGTCGGTAAAAAGGTGTACACGATAATTAGCCTTTTTTAATGGCAAACTGAGATTTTTGCAGTTGCGCACTAGTGTAGAACCCCTTAGAACATTACCTTCAAACTTGTAAACTTGTAGAAAAGGTCGATCTGCACAAAGCTGAACTTGATACAATCATCCACAAGACAGATACCTGCTTAGAACATTGCTTTTGGTGAGAAATTATAGAAAAACGCCATCTGCACGAAAGTTAGGAAGTCATCAGTGATTTAAGTACCTTAACTGTTATATTATTCCTGTAATTTCGTGACCCAGTAGCATTTTTTGTGTAACTAGACGCGCCTTGAGCGTAAACTGGGTTGCCTGTGGTACGCGTTAAACAAAAATAGTATAAAACGCGAACAGCGGTTACAAACATTTTCCTGAACTGCATAACTTTTTATAAACTAAACGTTTCGTATGTTTCAACATATATCATCAGAAGTGGTTATTATTCAGTTACAGATAAATTTATTGACATAAAACGACAAGAAATATGCTAATAATAGAGATAAAGTTTCTCACTCAGCGGATTGCAATGATTTCTATGTAGGGAAAACGAAACGCCGATTACGTGACAGAAAACAGAACATTTAAAAGCCCTAACAACAAATTGTCACGAATCTGCAATTGCTGATCATGTTTTCTCAACCAACCATAGAATTAAGTGGGATCATTTTGAAATTTTAGCAACTGGTCGATCAGACATTCATTGTAAAATTAAAGAGTCTCTGTTTATCCGTGATCTAAAGCCAACCTTAAATGAAAATGTTGGCAGTGAGAAACTTTATCTGTATTATTAGCATATTTCTTGTCGTTTTATGTCAATCAATTTCCTTAGTTCCCAGTCCGTTCAGTTGTATTTTTGTATTTTTGAAATTAAATTTATCTGTAACTGAATAATAATCCCTTCTGATGATGTATTTTGTAACATACGAAGCGTTAAGTTTTTTAGAAGTTATGCAGTTCAAGCAAATGTTTGTAACCGCTGTTTGCGTTTTGTTCTTATTGAAACTTAAATGTCCCGAGTCAAAGATTTTTCACGAGACAAAAATAGAAGGCACTGAATTGGGTGGCATTGAACTGCATC
The DNA here is from genome assembly GCA_949126865.1 of Montipora capitata. Classification (NCBI taxonomy): domain Eukaryota; kingdom Metazoa; phylum Cnidaria; class Anthozoa; order Scleractinia; family Acroporidae; genus Montipora; species Montipora capitata. The sequence goes on from OX421450.1 coordinate 46,542,107, forward strand.
GTTCCAGTTAATTTTTTTAAGTGGATGGTCATTTAGACCATTTGAGGGGGCACCCAGACGTCGTGTCAGCAGTGGCCCGTTGGCTCGTATGTTCTCAAGTTGATTATTTTGTAATCTCCTGTCCCGTTTTGAGGTCTTTTACTTTTTTAAGCTTTTGTAATAAATTCAGTTCAAAGATAACAAAACACGATCTTGATTAAAATTCACTCCATTCTCCTTTAAATAGTCTGAAAAAAAAAAATGCAAATTTCTCTGACGGACGTTTTCCTGCATGGCATGCATGTCTTGCAGTTGCACTAAGCAAACGTTTATTCCACACACTAAGGAAAGACTGAACATGTTGTTTCCACTTTATAATTCCTCTTCTTTTCAGTCTAATCTGATGCCAGATGAATTTTACTTGGCTTAACGTTTGCACCAAAAGTTACCGTAAAAGCCGGGAGTTAACAGTGAAAGGCAAGCCAAAAGATACCGTTGGTGTCGGAGGAAATTTTTCCAAGGTCGGAGAAAACGCTCTGCGATTCCAAATCAACGGTCGAGGACGAAAAAAAGAAAAAACGTCTGGCCACACAACCCCAGAACCTCATTTCCGTGTGTAGAGACAGTTCAGATTTCTCGTCACGGTGTTGTCGTCAAACCAGACTGCTTCCCACATATGGCGCGTTTATACTGTCAAAATTCATCCTTGCAAATTAAGCGCTATAGCTCCTATTCTAACACCAAACCCCTCTAAATCGAGCGCCATGTTCAAGTAACGAGCGGGTTAATTTGATCAGACCTGCTTTCTAAATCGATTACATACCTTTTAAATCGAGCAAATTAAATCGATCAAATTAAGTCGATTTAAACCTCCCATTAAATCGATCACCTTTCATATCGAGCAAATTCAATTCATTGATATCATCCATTAAATCAATTAGATACATCTTTCAATCGCGGTGGCCTCATGGTTAGAGTGCTCTACTCCGGATCGAGTGGTGCGGGTTCGGGTCCTGGCTGGGGACATGGTGTTGTGTTCTTGGGCAAGACACTTTACTCTCACGGTGCCTCTCTCCACCCAGGT
>OX421450.1:46550369-46552869 GCA_949126865.1 Montipora capitata
GGAAGGCCCTGTTGCCAAAGGTCAAAAACATCGTCACGGTATCGCCACCATAAAGCCGGCTTTTTGGGGCCAGAAAATTTAGCTAGAGATAACCTAACCAAGGGAGAACGAGTTGCGTTAAAACAACTTAGAAATTGTGATGTGGTAATTCGGATACAAGATAAAGGTTCTCGCTTCGTCTTAATTGAGAAAGGGGAATACGAGGATAAAATGTTCGGTCAGCTTCAAAACCAATTGCATTATAAACCCTTACAAGAGGATCCTACTATTACGCATTTGACTCGGGTTGAAAGCTGGTGTGACAAATGGGTTAGAAAAGGTGAGATTTCAAACCAAGTAGCTAATTGGATAGTTAACAAGGAAGCCAAACCAGGGGTTGCCTTTGGAAACATCAAAACCCACAAAGTAGGGAATCCTCTTAGGCTCATCACATCTTGTTGTGGTACGGCAATAGAAAATCTCTCAGCCTTTACTGAATTTTATTTGCAACCACTGGCTCGTGAATTGCCGTCTTTCATCAAAGATACTACCGATTTGCTGAATAGAATTGAGGATCTTAACCAGAGTGGCCCTTTCCCCGAGGGCACTTTACTAGTTTCATGGGATGTCGTGTCAATGTTCCCTAACATTGATAATCAACTTGGTCTCACTGCAGTGAAGAAAGCACTGGATGCTAGAGAAAATCAGCTTCCATCTACAAATTGTATTTTGGAAGCGGTAGAAATTTGTTTGAAGAGCAATCATTCGGTTTTTAAAGAAAATTTCTTTCTACAAATTCATGGCACAGCTATGGGCCCAAAGAACGCTTGTAGCTACGCGGATCTAGCCATGGGTGAAATAGATTTTCAGGCTAAATTTTCTGGCCCCATAAAGCCGGCTTTATGGTGGCGATACCGTGACGATGTTTTTGACCTTTGGCAACAGGGCCTTCCTGCACTGCATGAGTTTACCGAATTTATAAATTCTTTATACCCTACTATAAAATTTGAATTAGTTTTTTCTGAGCGCGAGCTCCACGTGCTAGACTTAACTCTATATCTTATCGAGGGTTTTATTCAGACAGACGTTTATTCAAAGCCAACGGATAGCCATCTGTACCTCCCACCATCAAGTGCTCATCCTAAACACGTTTTTAAGGCTATTCCTTATGGCGTAGCGACAAGGTTACAAAGAAACTGCTCGGAACAAATTTTTCTTGCCGAGAGAACTACTGAATACAAGGGTTATTTAGTCAATCAAGGTTACCCTTCTAAATTAGTGGATGATCAATTTCGTAAGGCCTCAACCATACCCAGAAGTGATCTGCTTAGGACTCGTGCCAGATCTAAGAAGAAATTATTTCCATTTGTGACCACATTTAATCCAAATCTACCTGATGTAGGTCGCATCATCAGCAAACACCTAGCGATTTTGGAATCCAACCCTAAATTAAAAGAACTTTTTCCTCCAAATTCCATCATAGCATCCTTTCGAAGATCTAAAAACCTTAAGGAATTGTTGGCGCCATCTCGTTATGGCCCCAACACTGAACGCGGAGAGATTATTGAGGCTAAGGGTTGTTTTAAGTGTAAAAGGACAAGATGCGATCTCTGTCGCAACTTCTTAGTTGAATCAAATTCTTTCCTAAGTTTTCAAACTGGTAAAAGTTACAAAATGCGATCAAAACTTTCTTGTGATTCCAAGAACATTATTTATTTGGCTTCGTGCAAGAAATGTCGCCTGCAATACATTGGTTCTACAACAACTGACTTCAGAGTTAGATTTCGCAACCGTAAGTCTGCTATGGTCACTAAGAAAAAGACTTGTGAGGTAGCGGTACATTTCAACAAAACACCACATGATTTAAGCGACTTCTCATTCCAATGTATTGATCAAGTGCAGGAGACTGTCAACAACTCATGCAGCATCGAGAAACTCCTTATCACTAAAGAGGCATATTGGAGTGCACAGTTGTTTTCTTTGGCACCTTTTGGCTTGAATAGGCGTCAGGAATTTCAATCGAAAAAAAGAATAAACTACAATTAACGTAGAGATCACATGTAAATTGGGCGGGGGCCCCCAGGGGCTCTGATTAGGAATTATGTTTTATCTCTCGCCATTTCATTTTTAACGCTGGTTCATTTTTAACGCTGGCTCCTTTGCATTCTCAGTGGACTCGACAGCCTTTTCTTTTCTCTTTTCATTTTATTTGTATGTTTGTATTCTTTTATTTTATCTTTCGATTTGGTTTTCCCCGTGGGTTTGTTTCGTATAGTCATCGTTTTCACGCGTAGTAATTACCGATTGTTCATCACTTATTAATTTTTTGCGAATATATGTTATCACGCCCTGTTATATAATCATCTTTGTAATGTTTTGTCATCTTTTATATTGTAAACGTATTTAAGGAAATTGTAATTTACCATTCACTTGCACTGCAACTGATGAAGGTCACAGACCGAAACGTTTTTTATTAAATTTTTTATCATTTTTAGAATTTTTACTGTATATATTTTCCTTC
>OX421450.1:46560369-46575369 GCA_949126865.1 Montipora capitata
GCAAGTCACTTAACGGTATTCATTCCGCGGCAATACTGTTGCATTTTCGTTATAATCATTTGACCTTTAACACACTGCCTGGTGCTTTGCCTATTTTGTCATCAGATCTCTTTCAGTTTGAACGAAACGCTGGGTTTCTTGGCAAACTAAAATTCTTTCTTTTCGAATTCAGTATTTCATTAGATGATCTGTCACTTTCGAAACAAAGCGTCTAGTTAACACAATAATATACTCAAACCACAAACAGAAGCACCGCAATTATGTGACCTCAGTAAATGACTTGTTTGTTATTCTAGTGGTTTGTGTGACGCAGTGAATGCCTAATTGCCAAACCATATTTCTATACGACAGTCATAAACACCTTCCCCATGTATAGATCTCAAATATAGAAAACAGGAACGGAGTTTGTTCGATTATAAACTCGATTTGATGACAACTGTCAAGAGACTAGTCGATAAACGAAAGCATGTGGAAAAAGTGAATTAACTGATTGTCTGAATGACCCCTGCAAAATCTTTTGTGTCAACCAAGGGATATTAGCCTATTATTTGCAAGAAAGGCCATTAAATAGCGGACGCTTTGAGGCCGACAGGTAGTCTAATTTTTTCTAGTGTGATTGTGTATTGTTTACAATAAGGGTGTCATGAAATTGAAATTGTGGTAATTTCCTGATCATCGATTTTGCGCAAACCTATTTGGAAGAAAGGTTTGTCAGGCAGGAGAAGCGTGTTTCACATTACAAATACACCAATATTGTATGTGTTTCCTTCACGAATTATTCCGTAAGTTCACTCTAATCGCAATTTATTCAGTTGAATCCAATATGAGAATCAGTCCAATTAGGTTTCTTTTGAAAAAACTCTTATGAATTAACCTTCCTTCCCTGTGGCTCAAACAAGTTGCAAAATTGCTGGAACATTTGTTATGCACACAGCTCGTTTATGTTCGTTACGCCGTGCTTTCGTCCTACTTGGTTTTTTTCTTGCTATTGTTCACTATTACCTTGGTGAGATTTACGTCAAAAGTTTCGTTTGCGATCTAAAACTGCGTACTCACGGAATATGAAGAATGGTTTTCAGTGCGGAATTTTTGTCACTTTGTATTAAATAGAGGCTTCAACGTATTTATACCTGGCATTTGTTTGGCTACGTGATACAAAACTACTGATTTCTCAGAGATTATTACTTCTTTTTCTCCAGAGGACCTGATTATTCTTTTTTGATTATTTAAGTATTGAAAGGGTTGTCATTAAGTACACATGTCAGGAACCCGTACATATATCCCTGATGGAGGTTTTTTTTTCAGTTTTATTGTCGTCTTTACCTTGTATCCAAATCAGCAACACAGAGAAACACTGTGTTTTTTTCAAGGATTTACAGACATCTCGTCTATGAAACTCGCTATGAAGGCTCGCTCTATGAAGGCTCGCTATGAAACAACTCGTCCCCAGAATGTTCCTCAAGGCTTTTCACAAAATAAAGAAGGATACTAATAGCTAGTGGCGAGTTGACTTATTTCGAAACGTCGTGGTGGCGAGATGACTGATCAGTGACATCTTCAATTTGTTTTCCTTTGTTAACACATTGTGTCTAACACAAGAAAAAAGGGATGTTTTACCCATAGGTCGTCGCAAACCGATCGCAGACCGTTGCAGATCATATGGAAACCAGGCTTTAGAGTTCGGAAACATAGCTTGTACGGAGGTCATGCAATGAACCTTGTAACAATTATCAACTCGGTTATGGTATTCAATTTTTAATCCACTCTTTCATCAGCGGTTAAGAAGTTATGATCACTTTTTTAATCATTTCTCTGCTTGCCTTGACCACTGACGAGATATGTTTTTTTTTTCAACGCAAATGAGGTCGTTTATCCGGAAAGAGATCAGAGTAAATGCGAGTCAGCGTCGTTTTTTCATTAAAACCACTCGATAATATCGATGATCTGGAGTGATTCATAGTTTGTGAGGGTTGTGTGAAATTTGAAACCATTGCTTTCTCAAAACCAATACTTGTGTTTTCTTTAAGACTCATTATGGAGTTTAACAAATGAAAAATCAGTCTTATTAGCTCATATTGAGAGTAAGCATAAACTTTTGAACTTAATTATTATCCCTTTAAGTATGCATTTAGCCTAGAAAACGAACATAAAAGGTAAACAGGAAACGCAGACCATGAGAATAAGATCTCATAAGTAATGGTGGTAGCGCGTAAAGGCAGCCTGATATGTTTCAGATTTAGCGGTTGTTAATAAAGACTTTTCTTATCTTATTGATCTACTCACCAAATAGCTATTCCGTGTTCTCTCGATGACGTGAACAAAATATCCTCCCAAGAAAATATTGAGCAAATAAAACGTTAGTATTATTCTGAAGGGAAACTTGAGGAAGTAGGCTTTGACCAGAAAGGTCGATGAGATTTCAGTCTGAGTCACAGACGCAAACAGAGCTGTAGACTGGTTATCCACAAACATGTTGTGTTCTTTCACGTATTTAGCAATGAGATATAACCGTAAAAAAACCAAAAGCTGAAGTTCATAAGGTAATCCGTAGTAATCTAGAAGAGGAGGAACATGTAAGAAACATATAATAACTTCTAAAACGCAAGATGGGAACAAAGATGTCATGTAAAACCTCTCTGATTCATGGAAAATGTTCCTCACGACCAAGTATTTGAGCTCAGTGTGGCTTATGTAATAAACCGTTATGGAGGTCAATATCGATGAAGCTGACAACAGAGATTTTACGACCACAGCTGCAACCCTATAACGATTACTGAAAATCAAACGTAGATCTTTTGGTGACAGATTCTCGCTGGTATTGACATTGCCTCGGATTGTAAACTCAATGTCTACCAGAGCTAGGACAACTGCAAACAAGCCCATAACTCCAGCGGCACTTGACAATCTCTTTGTTCTGCTCTTCAAGTATTTCTTGGCCTCATCAGTTTCCTTTAGCGATTTCAATGTTTGTCGTTGAAAATTTTGTACCTTGCTGGTGGACGGCTCGTGAGCTGTACTCCATTTTCGTTTGGTACCTTTATGGTGGGAGTTAACAGAGGTATTGCACGGTTGCACAACACATTTCGCGCGGCGGTGTCCGTCCATGTCGCTGACAAACGTGATGTTCCGTAATTCTATTTTGTGTCTGGCTGCCCCTGTTTGTTCTGAAGAAAAATCCATCGGAAACTCGTTAGATAATTGATAACAACAGGATATTATGTTCTCATTAGCTAAACAAGCTTCTGCTCTGCAAGGAATTTTATCCAGCGGTATGGTTCACGCAATTTTACGAATGATAGAGCATTCAAAGCATATGTTTTGTTTTATCTCTATTCACAAATGACATGCCTACTCATACTATTATCATATTATCTAAGCGATAAACCACAACAGTTTTGTGAATATTTTAAAATTAAAATAACCTTCTTAGTAATAGAAAATTACTTGCAAATATCCTAATTTAAAAGCAATAAAAGCTTTGTTGAAAGCAATTAGAATTCGTTTCACGAAAATTAGGATTTTCGGAGGTTTCAATTGTTTGTTGTATTTTGCTAGATATTCCAAACGACTATTTACATTGTTACTGAACCATACTAAATAAGAACAGAAAAGAAAACAAATCACTTATGACCACTAACAACGCGATAACGCAAAGGGAAAAACAGACAGCTGTTTTGTTTACATCATGGCAGCATTAACATGACAATTTTATCTCTCTTTAAACATCAACGAGCTCAAATTAGAAGAGAGCAGAAAAAAAAACATCAGAAACTATCTTGCTTCCATTTAGTTGCCTGGAAATAAATGTGTGTGCTAGTCGTGCTCTAAACGCCGGATGACCATGTTTTGCGCTTTCCTTTCCACAGTTTCCAGGCTACTTGTTCTGAAATCTTTAGTATGTCAATTTTGGAACACGAACACAGTCATTTTAATAGTTAGAGTCGCAAATGCACATAACCTTATGGTCACTTTTAACTTGAGCAATTTGTTAAACGTTGGAGATGCTCATAACTAAACGTAATTTTCACTGCTATCATCACGGGCTGCTCCAAACCTATATGGGCTCCCGAAAGATCGCAAAATTTAACACAATGTTTTTAGTATACAGCCACCGAATTTTCACTTAGTTTTCGCGAATCATTCATAACATAGGTTTGGGAAAATGACGGTCAGTTTATCTTACTTCAGAATAATTTCTGTTCTTTCAAAGAGAAGGAGTTTCTCAGATCAATTAATTATATATGACATATTTGCCGAAGCCATAGAAAATTATTTTCTGTTGTGTTTTTAGCATTGGTTTAACACAAACTAGTAATTCATTATTTTGCAGAAACGGTTTGTTTTTGCTGCGTCATCCCGTAGGAAAGAGTCATTAAATCCGAAAACAATTAAACTGTCTTTATGGTGCCTAGAGAATAGCTTCACTTTTGCTCATTTAATACCACTCAAATTATTGTAAACTCACTGTTCACTGCCAAGACCAATGGTGAATGGTTATGAATCGTTCGGCGTTACTGACTCATGGTCGAAGCTCGTAAGGAGAACTGTGGGGTTCACTGATGCGACCGCTTGTTAAATGTCTTAAATATCCTGCTACTTGACTAAAATTTCTTTGGAGAGAACGTAGTTTTGGTTAGCTCGTCACAGTTTGAAAGGTAGTTCAGTTTTAGCCCATTGCGTAAACACTTGGATTTCACCTGGCATATAAATTCTCTGTGGAGGCCATACAGATTCCAAAACCAAATCATCTCTTTTTTTTATTATGACACCAGTGAACAAAAGTTCAATGGCGCAAAGCTTGATAGATTCAGCGAAACAAAAAGGGTGTTTGTTTGCAAATCGGCAAGTAATAAATTATGCTGTGAATTGGAAAAGCTATGTAACACTTTTAATATAAAATTGGCAACTGGTGTGCCCGCATTGGTGATGAATAGGAGGGCCAAAAATTAAAATTTATACCTTGCGTATTTAAAAGTTCAATAAAAAGAAAAAAAAGATTTGAGTCGAACAATTTAAGCCTCACCAAACGAAAGAGAGAGAGAGCGAGAGAGAGAGAGAGGGACGAAAGTTCGATTCCGAACTGTCAAAGGACAGCATGGCATGTTTTCTTTAAGTGTCGGAATAATTCATGAAATGAGAACGTTTATGCTATATTGACATTAAGTACATTCCTGCAAAAACTCTGCGTCGAATGGCAATCGTTAAATCGGGAGACTTTGTAGATGATGCATGTGACTAACTACTATCAAGAAAAGGAATTATAGCCCATTTCCGAGTTGCTGCATGCCTCAGTTTCAAGGCGAGTCCTGGTGCACAACCATTTAAATGGAAAAGAGGTGTATTTTTATGCAAATCAAACTATTTTCCTTACAATAGTTGAGCACCAAGACTCGCTTCGAAACCGAGACAAACAGAAACTCGGAATTGGTCCATTGGTGTTGGTGGGTGCATACCATTTAGCCAAAAAATCCGGAAATTTCGGTTTGAGGTCAAATGGAAAGGCAATTTTCCGGAAAATCTTTTCGGAAATTGTGGACAACCTCCAGAGGTAGTCCTCTTTTTCCGTTCGGAACGGAATTCGGGAAAGGCTCTTACCATTTAATTTGTGAGAATCCTTCCGTTTCCAGGCCCTTTCTCACAAGATCGAGTAAAATATGCGGGATGGAATTCTGTGTAGTAAATGGTAAGCGCCATTCTCATCCGGTTGGTCATTAAACTGTTCGGAAAATCGCTTACCTTTATGCAACGATCATTCCATCCGGATTATTTGGCTAAATGGTAAGCACCCGGTGTGTATGACGATCATGCACGTGACGTTGGCCATATCTGGAAACTAGGCCACCCCAGGCCTCTTATCCTTCATTCAGTCGACCAAACACCTTTGCAAGGTGATGCCGTGATGGTAACATCCAGCCCCACCCAACGAAATTATTTTCCAAAATGCATGATAATAGGCAAGAAACTTACAAGAAAACGCTAATAAAACATTTTTTTTTAATTTTGCTGGAAAAAGAGGTATTCCGCACTCCCAGAATGATTGAGAAAAATTATATCTCCCAGCTAGATAGTGAGGGAAACTCCCAGCCAGCCGACTTTGTGTCACTCTTCCCCAGCCAGCAAAGAGCCTCGTGAATCTAAACCGCTCGCCAAACCGGTCAAAACAGGTTTTTTTTTCAGCATGTGATAACTTGAACCAGCGGTAAGCTTCTCGCGAACGAGTTCTAATCCAGTCTCCCCCAATTTCTGTTCTCATCCAGCCAGCACGGATTGAAATGCTAAATATATTTAAAGTTTCCCAGCGAAAGAGTATGCAAATTAATAACTTGCCAGCCAGCTGAATTTCTACTGCGAAACAGATGCTTTGCGGTACACCTTCGTTGGGTGCCGCTGAACATCTCACACGTGCTCTGGGTATAACTACGCGGGTAGTTCATTTGTTGTAGTTAACAACCACGACCGTTGTACATGTGCGCAAAAAAGACTCACTGACCCGTCAGCTGAAACTCGGACTAGTAAATTAACCTTATATGAATTCGCTTCATTTGGCTTAATTCCTAACTAGTGGGAGCATCACTATCGTTGTAGTCATCAATCATACAGTTTCATTAATAGAGAACTGATGTTTCATGACAGAGTCGGTCTTAATAATAGACGTAATACGCTATGCGTGCTGCTCAAGACAATTTGGCTAGTGCTATCGCGCGAAATGGGAAAGATTTTTATCTTGTTGCTATCAGATTGTCGTTGCATATTTAGCCCTAATCAATAAAGGCCGAAGGGCTGTGAGGCAGGTGATTTCATCATTTAGCGTCAATTTGTACTTATGAAAAACACAATGGTCACGCTCTGTTGGAAAGAATACCGAAGTTTCTGACGTGTATCAAACAAACTAGCATTATATCCACCTAGTTTTCAGGCTTTCATTAATTTAAGTGAACTAGAAATATGACACAGTTGAGCTTCTCTCAGTCATAACACATTATGAATCTGAATATACTGAGGTGTTAGAATTGTACATTCTTCGAGGCGCAGGAAGGAAGTTGTTTAACTTTCAGTGGATTAAAATTCACTCACAAACAACTCTAAAAATATGTGCTGTAAAAAGCATCTTACATTATCTTATAACAACTTCAGTTCTCATTTTCAAACTATCAATTCATCAATTTCCTCACCTTTTTCAAGCGACATCGAGAGAAGTCGGCCGCTTGATTCCTGCTTAAGTTTATCTTTAGAATTGTGCCCTTTCAATCCCATTGAGATAAACTTAACTTTAAACTGAAAACCAGTCGTTCAACAATAACATTGAGCTTTCTTGACAACGATTGTAGCTCTGTATTAATCGGTATTATTAAAACCCGACTGATCTTTCCATCTCTCAGTCCACGATTGACGCAAAATGTTTAAGTTGTTTATGCAAAAAAATCGTCACCTTGATAAATTAAACATAAAGGAAGTCACGATGAAACAAACGTTCCAGAAGAATGGATATCAAGAACGTTCAACCGTTTGAACTATGGTAAATTCAACAAAGTTTCGATCAAGCAACTTTGCACATTTTGCTCGCTTGAGTTTTTACTTTAGAAGAACTAACTGTTTTTCTAGTCTATCAATTCGATGTCATGTATGTAGAGTGGCAATGTTGCTTCCCCCTGCTGTTAACGTGACGTGATTGGAAGGAACCGTGAGAGCGGAAATAATAACGCGACTAGCAGCTACAAAAATTGTTACTTCCTTGTTCTAAACAGGAACAACCAGACTGAGTTTAAGAAAAGTTTTTCGATATATTAAAATTCAGTCCTAAACAAAAGGCATCATGTGGAGGCTCTGGGGAATAAATATAAGGATTTGTATATCGAAAGTGGGCTATTATAACAATTTCGTCCCAGAGTCCGCTTTCGTTTGGTCAGCACCAAGAACACGGACTCTTGCCACAGCTTCCAAGACAGGAAGTCCGCAAATCCACGGACTTCCGGATCGTCTACGCACGCTCAGGAATTTGAAACAAAAGTGGTTGTCAACGGTTACAATCAAAGGAGACCTGTGAAGAAGTCGTGGATACATTGCTTTACAAAATGGGAGTTCTGTTCTGTTGCGATCAGTTGCTTTCTGATCTTGTTAGGAAATAATGACTGAATTCGTGTTTGATTTTTATCTAAAAAGAACGCGTTATCATTGGCAGGCTACACCAGGTCATTTTCAAACATCTGAAGGGTCCTCAACTAGGTAAACAGCTACAAATGCCTCAGTTTGTGATAAGTGAAAACAAGGATTGTTTCCAAAACTTTTCAACTTTTCACGAAATCTGGAACGAATCATGAAACATGCTGTAATATTTAGTTGCATTCTATAGATGTAAAAGACTGACCAGGTGAAAATAATCGCCAAGTGGTGTTTTCGGATCCTTTAAACTTTTTACGAGGTTGTTAAAAGCATATGAAGTGCAGGGGATAGCCATTTAGCTAGGAAAGAATGATTTCGTGTTTGATTCTTATCGTAAAGGAATGCTTCACTGTTCAACTACAACAAGGTAAAAGGTGATACAGAAACCATCTGGATATTTCTCAACTTTGTAAACACAGCTATCGAGTGGTTTTAACCCCGTCTTTTACATTTAAGCGCCTTTAACTCTTAAATATGTGACAAGTATACCTTACAGGTATTGAATATAACAATAATAATGCTGATGACAATAATAATAATAATAATAATAATAATAATAATAATAATAATAATAATAATAATAATAACTTTTTTTAACCATGGAATCCTTATCACTAAAAAGGGGTCTTCTAAAGAGCCGTGCGCATTAACACTAAGAAGGCTAACACTTAAAATTACGGGCTTTGTTAAAACGCTAAAAAATTAAGTAATTTCTAATATACACGGAAAAAAACTCTTTAAAGTGGTGGCCTGCTTAGCCTTCGCTGACAGAGTGTTCCATGTGACTGCGCTAATACGAAAACTCTTTTTGAGGGCCTCAGTGTTCGGCAGGCATGATCCGCCAGATAAATCACTATCCAGTGGGTAAGTCATAGCGAAACCAATTGCGCTATCCCATGGATCGTGATTTACCCTGCGGATAGCCTTAGCCATCTTATGAAAAGCTGGGGCAAGATTAATATTAAAGCTGTCTACGGTTTGTAAGAAAGTCGCACTGAAAGATCAGGTCGAGCAATAACACAGATCCTCTCTGTGGACCCTGTAACATCAGATACCTTCAGATTAAAGTACGAGTTGCCAGTTCTAAGCACGCGCATTTCGAGAAATTTCCTTCTTTTAGCCTGATGTGCGTCAGTGTTCAGTACAGAAAACTCGTACTCGTAGATTGTCACAAAAGCATGACAATTTTTCACTTTTATCTTGTCTAGTTACTAGACGTCAGCAGCTGAGCTACCTGGCAAAAATAAGCTCAAAACAAACAACTTTCTTGTTGGCTTTTGGGTAAGCAGGCTCTCAGTTCCGTTGCAAACGGAGCGTGGTTGAAATGTAGGGGCTTGGTTACTAGTTTCGAAAGTAACTAGAAACCAAGCCCCTATATTTCGGTCGCGCGCAATTTTCAACACGCTGACGTTTGCGTTTTTTGCGGTAATATTATATGTAACAGTGGATAGCGTTACAGGATGATGAACTTTACTAAGTGTCAATTGTATTTGGCGCTGAGGCACAAATTTGGGACAATGTACAGAAATGAAATTATCACATCAAAATCAAATGTTGGTTTTTGAGGGGAGGAGAAAACCAGGTCCAGTACCCGGACAAAAACAAAGAAGAGAACCAGCAAACACTCAACCCACATATGACGCGCGAGTCTGGGAATCGAACCTGGAGGCGAGTATTCTCATCACTGCGCCATCCCTGCTCTCTGAATCGCGCTCTGATTGGCTATATCCTTTGCTATAGAGTGTTTTCACGTGACTTCACGGCGGCCATGTTGGTGTCCCTAAACAAGGAAACGGCGGCCATGTTGGTGTACCCAACATATCCTCTGGGAATTGAGCTCTATTACCACGCAAACGTTTTCTTTTGTTTCGGTGGAAAAACAAGGTTACTGATCACGAGAGTGAAAACACTCTATTCCCCTCCGAGAAACTCGCGCGAGATTTGCGCCCAAGAATATTGTAATCGTTGCAGGAATAAAATCAGGGAGTTAAAATCATCTTTTTGTGCTATAATATCTCACTGTTTTAGTGTGCACTAAAACAACTATTCACAATAGCGGTGTTGGTGCTTAGTGGTGGATATTTATTTACCTCACCGCTAAATTGTTGACTATTTACTAGTATTGTATCCTTCACATTCTGACGGAAAACATAATTTAAGTGTGACATATGCCGGCAACATAACTTCCTTAACTCACCAAGTTTAAAATGATTCGTTTGAAACTCGAAGTTTCTGGAAACAATAAAAGGTCTCGGCGAGTTATAACTTTTGATTGTTATGTTTCATACAAAATTACCTCACTTGGCAAAAACATCAACGAGTTAATAAAATAGGCACGCATTGCGTACGTGTGGTAGTGCAGTAACACATATAAAGCGTTTTCACATGACGTCAGGGCGGCCATGTTGGTGTTCCAAAACAAAGAAATGGCGGCCATGATGGTGTACCAAACTAATTCTCCGGGAATTGAAATCTATTTTTATGCAAATACTTTCTTTTGTTTCAGTAATCCAATATGGCTGCTGGTCACGTGAGTGAAAACGCTCTATTCCATAACTGTCGACTGAGCTGAGTTTTGTATTCCAGGGGATTCAAGGTAGCTTTGCGTAATACGTCGCTCTTACAGTACGCGATGTTGTTTTGGCACCGCATATCAATATACATGTCTCAGGTAAATAGCCCCCTGAGAAGACATGTGGTTACTAGTAAAATACTAAACTCAGAAAGATTGAAGAAAATAAAAGGGAATCGAGAAACAATGGCTTCGAGGCTGACATGTTGATCAAGTTCCCCTAAAACTTCTTTTACATCACAATTTTTTTAAGCGTGCACTCTGAGCGTCTAACAGCTTTCTAAGATAGAAGTTCACTTGAAGGTAAGCCCTGTCCGGCGGGGTTACTATTTGGATGGGAGACCTCAAAATATACGACTTGCCGTCAGAAAAAAACATTCTATTTTAACGCTCAAAAATGCGGACTAAGCAAGGTACAGGTTTTGTTAGCCTGCTTTATGCAAAACAAGTATTGGCACCACGGACTTACACTCTAGACTCTTACAGAGTGTGTAGTGCACAAGGCACGCCCTACTTTCGCGGGTTACAGTCTCGGGGTGGCTGATCCCCTGATACAGGGAAATAGGACTTTAGCAATTAAGAGTGGTTGTGAAGAGCCACAAGCAAAGAAAAACAACAGCAAAACAAAAAAATCCCGTATTTCATGAAAAGGCAGAAGCGTATGTACGCATTCTTAATCGACTTCTTTCATGTCACTTTTCCTAGACTAAGCTCTGATGTCAGACTGTCTTACTACCCTTGAAGAAGGGTAGTATAAACTATTTGGTTACAGTGCCACTTTAAGGCGACCTGAAGTAATTTTTTCTTTACAGAAAGGGTGTTTGTCTGTGATCATGTTTTACACTATCACAACCTGTGATACCTCGTGTAGGAGGTAAAAAGGGTCAGAGAAAGGTGATCTTGATCACCTATTTAAATACCGTGTATTTAAAATTGACCAAACTACAGTGCTTGGGATAACAAAACTCTGTTCTGTTTAAAGAAAACTGTCTCAAATACAAAAATAAATTTAAAGTAACTTTGTAATTTGTAGTACAAAAAACAATTATTACACAAAACAGGACACTGAAAACAGTGCTGTTATGGCTGTTGAAAAAAACCAACAGCAAACATGAAACAACTGAAACAATTAGAGTGTAATGTATGCATGAAACTTACCAAGTGGAGAAATCTAAATTATTTTCTACTGAAACTGGTTATTTGTTTATGCTGCTCGACACTTTCAAGAAACAAAATGTTAAAAAAAAAAAAAAAAAAAAAACAATTTGAGGAAGACATTACTTTTTGAGGTCATATGGTCGCTTGTATGCTTGTATTATTATGTAAACTTCTTCTTCAAATGGTATGAAATAAAACTGGGATAAAAACTCACAACCATTCAAGATTACATACCACTTATTACATGGCTTGTGTTTGTAGCCGATATAACATGCGCTCTGATTGGCTAATTGTGACTGAATTGTAGGGCATTATGAAGTTATTATTAACCGAGAGTGAGGTCATTACAGGGAAATCTCAGACCAGTTTTGGCCTGCTCTTCGTCCTTTGGATAATAAAACTCGCTCTCGCTGTGGCTCTCTTCGTCGCTCCTACTAAAGAAGTATCTGTATGCTAGTCTTTTTTCCAGTTATTGAAAATATAGTTAAACTTTGTCCATATTTTTTGTTGTTTTCGCCCATGCACTCGTAGCTTTTATTCTCAACTCAAAAGAGCCATCAAGCCAAGAAAAAATTTCATGGTGCCCGGTCAGCAGCCAATCAGAGTGCATGTACTATAATTGTAGCCATATAATAAATGACAATAATCATAATCTTCTCTAGCATTTACATAAAGCCAATATTATCAAGTTTAGAAACTCAAAAATAATACAACAAATTGAAAAGGAATTTAACAAAAAATCAACATTCCATCAGTGCATGATTAAATTGGTCAAGCTAAATCTGATTTTTCTCAACAAATGGATGTGTACATTATCCTGATTTAAAACGAGCAAGAGCTGAGACATCTCAAATTAGTCTGATATGTTAACCACTTTTCTTGTTTCTCAATTTACTATACAGACACTGGAGAACAAGACATGCAAAGAAAACCACTTCAGATAATAAAGGAGCCTCATAAATGATTGCTCTCGTCATATAACTTAATCTACAATATACCACCCTTGAGGGATAACTTTACAGATTACACAGCAGCATGTCAAGCCAAAGTCAACCTAATTTGGGTATAGACTTTGTAGACTGGATCAATATTTTCAAATAATATTCCCAGTTTAGTAATCATAATAATAATAAAAATGTTATTATTATCATGATAAAACCCAACCAGCAGGTCAGCTTGTAGCTTGCACCTCTCTCGTGGATTTCTTGAGGCTGACTTTCATAAATTCTGGCTTGCTGGCCTCCGATTCTTTCTCTTTCTCCATATCCTAACACAAAGAAAAAAAAAACGTCAAAATTAAAGCGTTATTGCTGAGAAAGGCAATTGTTGGTCAGGAAAAGAGGTCTTAACCAATTCATTCACAATCAAAAAATGCAACAATGACAATATTTATTTTTTCACAATGCAATCTGCAATCTGATTAACAGGTGGAATTTTTCTATCTACATTGTAGCCTGCCAACCCAGGTGGACTCCTAGCCCTGATTTTGTGAGCTTGTGTGCATAAGCTTATGTTACATGTAGGACCAAAATAGATTTTTTGAAGCCTTTTAAATGTTTTTAAAAGTAAACAATGTTGCTTTACAAATAATATCCCCTAACATAGAAGTTTACAAGAAGAGTGTCGCTTTGGGCCGCTGGACCTCCACTAATAATTTCCCAATTATTACAGGTGTCACAAATCAAGCATGTTACTGCTGTGTAAATTAAATAAAACTAAAGTATTTTGGCTCACCTCCTGCTTCTGAGAGAGGTTTCGAAATCTGGATTCAAGTTCACTATCATTCCCTTTTTCTGCTTTGATTGATTTCTTTTGTTCAAATTTTTCCCAAGTTTTCACAAGTTCTGGTCTACCAAGTTGAATACCTCTAAAACGTAAGAAAGTAAGGAAATGATAACATTCTTGTCAAATGCAATAAATGATGTCTTAAGGTGTAATGCACATGCGGGAAGGATGGGAAATTAGTTCTTGGTGATGGCCGAAATGGGTAGAGCATCCACCTTGGTGTTACCGATGTTATAGCTAGGACTGGTCTGAATCCTGCGTAGGACTTTCATTTTTCTGTATTGTATTTTCAGTTGTCCTTTTGCCGGTCACTAAGCAACTACTGTAATTTCCCAAAAAAAGAAAATAATTTATTATAAAGTTGTTAAAATGACAATTAATAATATATTTTTTGTACAAATCCTGTCCAACTTTCTAAACAAAAAGCAAGGGAGAAATGACATAACAATGCTGGGCATTTTGTTAACTATGTTCATGTGGACTAAACCATTTCCAGGGTTGCATGGGAGAGGTTTTTCCTGTAAATGGTTGTGTCTGAAAAGTAGGTGATGCCAGTTTAAAATAGGGAAATGTAATATCTGCTGACAAACAATGCTGTAGGGTAACAACCCAAGAAAACAAGGTAGGTAGTAGTGACTTGCAGCTGCCTTCTTTTGTCTTTCACTCCAAATAGTATAGTTGCTTAAATAGACAGATTTTATCCTGGCTAATGTTAACTGAAAACAGCACTGACAAATGTATAAGTACAAGGGGGTCTTTCTTGGTCAAATACACCACATCATGAAGTTGAAAACTGGCTGTCAATAATAATAATTATATTATTAATGTTGTCGTTAACTTGCTGTCAACTGTAGTGAAATATGACTGAATATCATAAAATTAATGAAAATCATATTTCTTAGCACTTTTGTGTGCACTGCTTACACCTATTGGAAATGTGTAAAAGGGGATGTAACTCTCTTAATATTCCCCCCATATTAGGCAGGCCCGGGTGATACGTAGCCACAAATGGTAAGCTTTTGCTAGTTGTCCTTTGCCAAGGTGCAAGTAGCTCTTCACGGTCTAATACCCAAACCCTATGTATTTGGTCAAGAACAAATTTTCCTTTATAACCCCTATTAACTAATTGCTTTTGAAGATCAGCTGTCCTGTTCTCAAACGCAGCAGACGTGGAACAAATACGTCTGAGCCTAAGGGCCTGTGCATATGGGATACTTTGTTTAACCCCCTTTGGATGACATGAGGTATGGAACATGTGACTGATGCTTATCAGTTGGCTTAGTATATAAATCAAATATTTCAATAAGATCATTGTTTTTAATAAT
>OX421450.1:46582869-46585369 GCA_949126865.1 Montipora capitata
CTTACAGCTTTATTTCTTAAACGTCACAATTAAATTTAATTGGTTTTTTACATGAGTGCATAACGGGCAGCAAAGTAGTCACAAGAGTGAATTCAAGAATTAAGTTATCCACGGTTATCTTTAGTACGGTGGTCATTTCCCTACCAATGACCAACTTCGTTCCCAGGGCTCTTCCCTAGAAACGAAATTGCCATTTTCGTTTCTAGGGAAAAGCCCAGGGAACTGGAGGTTGTACCAATGACGTAATCCTTGCACGTTCTGACAAGTTCTTTGCTTGGCTTGCAAATATTTGATCCCCCCAATCTCAGGACTGGCTTCAGCAAAACAGCAAGACAATTCACTTCTCTTGTCTAAGAATACAAAAAATACTGGGAAAATGACCTGTCGCTCCTTGCAAAAATAAAAGTTCAAAACAAGCGCGATCTTATTCAACACGCTGCCCAAGAAAAACTTGCACCGTCGACACATTCCGTGAATGATGTAATGGCTTTCTCTGTATTCAATACTTGCTTGGAATCAAGCGCTTCGATAGCACAAAAAGGCAATATATTTTGTACTAAATAAAGAGTAGAATATTCATAAATTTTTAAGAACAGCTTTTCGCGAATAAATATCATAAGTCCCACTGACTATATGGTCGAGTGGAAGTTTGGGTCTGGTCTCCGACAAAACTAAAAAAACATGAAGATCTTTTAAATCTTATAACCGCGCTTTGAAAATTTATCTCTTTTCTTACCACTATAGTCGCAACGTAGTGCATATTCCAAAGCAGTCCTTGTTGATTCACTGATGGCTATAGACACAAAATCACTTGATCAATCTGTAGAACAACAACTGACAACAACGACTGCACATGAAGTTATTGCACCATCACTTATAGACGAGGTGAAATCTCGTAAGCCCGTCGTAAAATATCCGATGACATAATGGTCTTAATTAATCTGGAACTTTCTTCGGGATATGAACGACATGATAATAACACTTTTAACAACTTACAGCTTTAAGAATTAAGCAGCATTTTTCATGGCCGGCCCCATATTCGAGCACTCTTTTATGCTGAAAACAATTGGAAATTTAATCTAACTCTTGAAAATCAGTAACTTTGGAAAGTTTGAATGGTGTAGCATCAAAATTCATAAAGATATTGTGGATCAAAATTAGATAACTTTGTATGGATTTCAGAGATCAGGCCTTGGGTGACCTTATTTTCATGTTTTCTCGCAATTTAAAATACTTGTAAGGAAACATTAGAATTGATAAGGTATTGTAATCTATAGTATAAACAGAAACCGCATTATTCATTACTGGGTTGCCAAACCCAGTCGGAATCTCGGCTTCATTTCGTGGGTTTTTTACTGGGTTGCCAAACCCAGTCGGAATCTGTCTTTAATTTCGTCGTTTTTCTTTTTTTTAATATTTTTTTCCGTGTCGGTAAAAGTCTTGCCTGTCACTCCCCTGCTAAGTGGTGTCTTTGTGCATAGAGCCTTCTACGCGTATTTTCTTAGGATCGAGAGGGTAGTGGGAAATGCGTAGATTTCTCTGGTGGACACAGTAGAACGATTAACTTAACCGGCAATGGCGTCGAAAGTCATGTAACGCGAATGGCGTTTTAGTGGATCTTTGAACAAAATGTACCCTTACGAAGCTCAATAATGGCAAGCGAATTGGATACTGAACAAGACAGGTGGTCGAATGTTAGAAGCGACGAGTGATGGACTTCGACAACAATCTGTCGCCCGTCGAGCCGTAATCAAAGTGAGCTGTCTTCCTAAAATTTTGCTAAGTGTGGTGTTTTGTACAACACTCAAACCAAATGAACAGTTCTCTGGTAACTCAGTATGGGTTCAACAAAGACAGAGAAGGAATCCATATAGTGGATCTGTTATCTCAGTTGTCTCGCTATTTGTCGGATTTGTATTTACCTGTTCTCAACTCTGCACAGTCTTCCGGTATAACAATTGGGAAATTTCACTAATAAGTCATTGACGTGAATGGCGTTTTAGTGGATCTTTAAACAAAATATACCCTCATGGAGCTCAAGAATGGATCGTCAATTGGAGAAACAAGACAGCGCTGAAAAATAAATGTCTGGATTTTAAGCGACGAGTAATGGTCTTCGACAACAATTTCATTTTTCGCCTTTGGAAATCAAGTGAGCTTTGTTTCTAATATTTTACTAACTTGGTATTATATAAAACACTGAAATCAAATAGCAATTTTTTTATGGATTTAACAAACATTGAAGGAATCGAACGCCTTGAATGTATCACAGTGTTTACTCAAGTCGCATCTTAGTTGTCTGGCAATTTACATTTACATTTACCGGTATTTTGTACTCACCTCTGCAAAGGTGTAAAATATTTGGAAATGTGACAGTGAAGAATTATTTGAATGAAAGTTGTTGTCGCTTTTCTGCTTCATTGTTTACGGTCAAGGTTCCGAGTCGAAAAGGGTTTGATGTGAACTGTCGAAACTGTAAATGTATTTAATTGCATCTCTT
>OX421450.1:46595369-46597869 GCA_949126865.1 Montipora capitata
CAATTAACCTGTAATGGCGTCGAAAGTCATTGTAACGCGAATGGCTTTTTAGTACATCTTTAAAGAAAATATACCCATATGGAGCTCAAGAATGGAACGTCAAGACAGGCGGTGAAACATAAAGATCTGGAATCTTAAAAAAGCGACGAGTAATGGACTTCGACAGCGTGAATCTTTCGCCCGTCGAGCCGAAATCAAAATATGCTGTACTTCTAATATTTCGCCAAGGTGGTGTTACGTACAACACTGAAACCAAATGGAAATTTCTCTGGTAACTTACGGGTTCAGCAAAGACAGAGAAGGAATCGAACACCACAAGTAGATCTGTGATCTCTGTTGTGTGTCTCACAGTGTTTACTGAAGTCGCATCTATTTAAAGTTTGCCTGTTTGTCTGGCAAGTAACATTCATTTTGTACTCAACTCTGCAAAGGTTAAAAAAAATTGGAAATGTGACAGTGAAAAATTACTTGAATGAAAGATTGTTGTTTCTTTTGTGCTTTATTCTTTACGGTCAAGGTTCTTTCGAAAAGGGTTGAATGTGAACTGTCAGAAATTTATTTAATTGCATATGCTTTGTGATTGTGTGTTTCGCTTGCACGCACGCAACTGAAATAGGAAGGGTTTCTTACCTCTTATAGCAAATATGTTGCTTGTTTCAAGAAATGTTTCGGTGGAAAATATTTCTGTGAAATTTCCAGCTTTTGTAAATTTATCATGTTGTGTAATTTTCGAGCTTAGCAAATTTGCATACATGTGTTGAAATGTGATACGGGGAGAATGTTTGTGGTAACGCATAAGTCACGAAAATAAACAGGTCTGTTGGAAGCGTGCTTGAGTTTCAACAAAATGACCCCCAAAATCGGCAAAAAATTGTGACGCTGATGAATAATAAAGTAGCTGCTATTACCAAAACGATGGAATTACCTGGTGATAAGTAACCTTGTCTTGGAGAGTAAATTTTTGATTTTCCAGAAACAATGGTCAAACCTCTGAGAGTTGGGCGATTGTGATCTTTGTGTTGAATTCGCACATTTCTTGTCAAAATTTATAACAATCGAAAGAAAAAGAAAACTAACAAAAACAAAAACCCGGTAGCTTGGCATCATTAGACACAGATGCGTCACTGTTTCGCGAGTAAACATGCCGCGGTAAAATAACGCGGTAACTTGATCACTGCGCCCGCTGAATTCGATGTGCGATTTACTCGGTGCAGCCAAACTTGTACAATTACAACAAAACAACTAAAATCTCCCAAACTGTTTTTCGCTGATGGTAACTTTTTATATTCGTGGTTCAAAATTAATGTTGTTTTCATGTCGTAGATTTTGTTACCGATGGCAAAATATTTTATGCTCGATCGACCGTCCTGAAACTTCCTTCTGCTCTTCTTAAAAATTGTGTATCCATATTTATTTACTTTTACATCAATATTTGTTTTGCATAAAGCAAGCTAACAAAATCTGTATCTTGCTTGGTTCGCATTTGATAGCATTAAAATAGAATTTTCGGTCCTATGCTTCTGTTACTGAGTGGTATATTTCTTAGGTCGCCCATCCAGATACTAACCCCGCCGAACACCTCTGTAATAACGTCAGCTTTCAACTTTTGTTTACAAAGCTGTCAGATGCTGTCAGTGCACGCTTACACTTGTGGTGGAAAGAAGTTGCATCATCAACATGTCAGCCAGAAGCCAATGTTTCTCGATTCCCTTTTATTTTCTTCAGTCTCTCTGGGTTCAGTACTTTGCTAGTAACCACATGTCTTCTCAAGGGGCTATTTATCTAAGACTTCTACCATGGCGCTACAAGGATAGACAATACCAAAACAATATCGTGTACTCTTAGACCTACATATTACGCAAAGACAACTGTCAACATGTCATCCCAGAAGACAATGTTTTTCACTTCCCATTTATTTTCTTCAATCTTTCTGGGCTCAGTACTTTGCTAGTAACCACATGTCTTCTCAGGCTATTTACCCAAGACTTCTACCATGGCACTACAATGATAGACAATACCAAAACAATATCGTGCACTGTTAGAGCTACATATTACGCAAGGACAATTTGAATCTCCTGGAAGACAACACACAGCTCAGTTGACATTATGGAATAAATCACTGTGTTACTTCACTACCACACGTAAGCAATGCGTGTCAATTTTTTTTAAAGAGGACAGGAATTTCTTTTTTCTGACAAATGATTAATTAATAGGCCGGTAGCCAGGTTTTTAACCTCAGAAAAGGATCTGTTTCGTCGTACGAACGTGTGAGGACCTGTGAGCCAAAGGGCCTCTGCTGGTATGACTTCTGGTATGACTTCTGAGTGACCCCCCCCCCCCCCCCCCCCCACCAACTTGAAAAAAATTGCGTGGAACGCTGCACGTACCACAGGCAACCCAGTGTACCCGGAGGGTCTAGTTTATCAATTTAAAATTAGTCTCAATAAAGCTTATATTGTTTATGCAGCCTTGTGCCGTTTCTAAGAATCTCAGATTCTGC
>OX421450.1:46607869-46650369 GCA_949126865.1 Montipora capitata
TTTTAAAGGGTTTTTTACCCTAAAAAGGTCACCTAGAATTTTCGGGAGCCTTTTTTCTGGCTGAAATTTTCGAAAAGGTAACTTTTGATACCTATAATTTTCGGATCACTAGACTTTCAGCTAGGAAATCCGAACAGATGAAAAATGTTTTGGGGATAAAAATATGCCTATATCTACCATTTAAATACCAAAATACGTTTAACAATGCTATGTTTAAGTGGTTTTGAACTATATTCTCGTTGGGTGCCCCTGACGTCGCTGCCAGGACGAGAACGGTAAAGAAATGTACTGACATGTAAAATGCAAGGGCGGGGCGCGCAGTACCGTTGTTTCCGAGGCGTTTTTGTAGCCGCTGTCGTCGTCCTTTTAACGTGTAGCTAAACTGTTTTTCTTACAATAGAGACCTTTAGCAACGAATTTTTCGAGCAATACCGTGAACCGCGGGAAATCACGTGATCTTGTCCTTGCCGTCACGTTTGCAGTCTGCGGTTTGAGTTTCAAACTTCAATACACGGACACCGTTCTTGCGGTAAGTGACTTACGGCAGCGTTTTATTGCCAGAGATCAATCAGACCTCCAGTTTGACCATATCAGTCATGTTGTTACATCTGTTTGCTATATATTGGGATCAATTTTGAAGATCAAATATAAGTTTTGGGAGAATTTGAGCTGTTTGATTTGAGAGCAGTTGAAGCAATGACAAATCCAAGATCGCGGCGCCGATGTGCATAACAGGAACGGCTTGCTAAAGTTCAAAATCGAGCTAACCTCTAATGGTAAACGACTAACCGCAAACGGCGGTTTGCAGTATATCCCCAAAACTTGGGTGAAAAAGGTCTCTACTGAATGTTACCGGTAATGTAAAACGGCACTCCAGCTGCTTGTCACAAAATCATGTCAATTTTTCACTTTTATCTTGTCTTGTTACTAGATGTCAGCAGCTGAACTACCTGACAAAAATAAGCTCAAAACAAACAACTTTCTTGTTGGCTTTTGGGTAAGCAGGCTCTCAGTTCCGTTGCAAACGGAGCGTGGTTGAAATGTAGGGGCTTGGTTACTAGTTTCGAAAGTAACTAGAAACCAAGCCCCTATATTTCGGTCGCGCGCCATTTTCAACACGCTGACGTTTGCGTTTTTTGCGGTAATATTATATGTAACAGTGGATAGCGTTACAGGATGATGAACTTTACTAAGTGTCAATTGTATTTGGCGCTGAGGCACAAATTTGGGACAATGTACAGAAATGAAATTATCCGCACATCAAATCAAAGGTTGGTTTTTGAGGGGAGGAGAAAACCGCGTCGAGTACCCGGACAAAAACAAAGAAGAGAACCAACAAACTCAACCCACATATGACGAATATGACGCCGAGTCTGGGAATCGAACCTGGAGGCGAGTATTCTCATCACTGCACCATCCCTGCTCTCTGAATCGCGCTCTGATTGGCTATATCCTTTGCTACAGGGTGTTTTCACGTGACTTCACGGCGGCCATGTTGGCGTCCCTAAACAAAGAAACGGCGGCCATGTTGGTGTACCCAACCGTATCCTCTGGGAATTGAGCTCTATTACCATGCAAACGTTTTCTTTTGTTTCGGTGGAAAAACAAGGTTACTGATCACGAGAGTGAAAACACTCTATTCCCCTCCGAGCAACTTGCGCGAGATTTGCGCCCAAGAATATTGTAATCGTTGCAGGAATAAAATCATCTTTTTGTGCTACGATATCTCACTGTTTTAGTATGCACTGAAACAACTATTCACCTCAGCGGTGTTGGTGGTTAGTGGTGGATATTTACCCCCGGGGGGGGGGGGGGGGGGTACTCCCTTGTAAGGGCTTAATGGGGACGTGCGGCCAGCCAGGGTATGTTTTTCGGGATTTTTGTCATGAACAGGGTATCGAATTTATCATTTTTTGTCTTAATCAGGGTATCGATTTATCAATTTTTGTCTTAAACTGGGTTAAATGTCTTAAACAGGGTATCAAAAATCGGAATTCTGTCTTAAACAGAGTAGGAAAATCAGCGATATTTGTCTTAAACAGGGTCAGGGTATGAGTGGCTGCGGCGCACCTCCCCACCCAGGGATATATCGAGTCCCCTCCCCCCCCGGGATATTTACCTCGCCGCTAAATTGTTGACTATTTACTAGTATTGTATCCTTCACATTCTGACGGAAAACATAATTTTAGTGTGACATATGCCGGCAACATAACTTCCTTAACACACCAAGTTTAAAATGATTCGTTTGAAACTCTAAGTTTCCGGAAACAATAAAAGGTCTCGGCGAGTTATAACTTTCAATTGTTATGTTTCATACAAATTTACCTCACTTGGCAAAACATCAACGAGTTAATAAAATAGGCACGCATTGCGTACGTGTGGTAGTGCAGTAACACATATAAAGCGTTTTCACATGACGTCAGGGCGGCCATGTTGTTGTTCCAAAACAAAGAAATGGCGGCCATGATGGTGTACCAAACTAATTCTCCGGGAATTGAAATCTATTTTTATGCAAATACTTTCTTTTGTTTCAGTAATCCAATTTGGATGCAGCAGTGAATTCCAGGGGATTCAAGGTAGCTTTGCGTAATATGTCGTTCTTATAGTACGCGATGTTGTTTTGGGACCGCATATCAATATACATGTCTCAGGTAAATAGCCCCCTGAGAAGACTAAACTCAGAAAGATTGAAGAAAATAAAAGGGAATCGAGAAACAATGGCTTCGAGGCTGACATGTTGATCAAGTTCTCCTACAACTTCTTTTACATCACACTTTTTTTAAGCGGGCACTGTGAGCGTCTAACAGCTTTCTAAGATAGAAGTTCACTTGAAGGTACGCCCTGTCCGGCGGGGTTAGTATTTGGATGGGAGACCTCAAAATATACGACTTGCCGTCAGAAAAAAACATTCTATTTTAACGCTCAAAAATGCGGACTAAGCAAGGTACAGATTTTGCTAGCCTGCTTTATGCAAAACAAGTATTGGCACCACGGACTTACACTCTAGACTCTTACAACCTGGTGACATAGTGTGTAGTGCACAAAGCACGCCCCACTTTCGCGGGTTACGGTCTCGGGGTGGCTGATCCCCTCATGCAGGGAAATAGGACTTTAGCAATTAAGAGTGGTTGTGAAGAGCCACAAGCAAAGAAAAACAACAGCAAAACACAAAAAATCCCGTATTTCATGAAAAGGCAGAAGCGTACACGCATTCTTAATCGACTTCTTTCATGCCACTTTTCCTAGACTAAGCTCTGATGTCAGACTGTCTTAGGAAATGAAAGAAAATCTTTAAAATTTGAAGAAGGCAAATATAAACTATTTGGTCACAGTGCCACTTTAAAGGCGACCTGAAGTCATTTTTTCTTTACAGAAAGGGTGTTTGTCTGTGATCATGTTTCACACTATCACAACCTGTGATACCTCGTGTAGGAGGAAAAAAGGGTCAGAGAAAGGTGATCTTCATCACCTATTTATATACCGTGTATTTAAAATTGAACAAACTACAGTGCTTGAGATAACAAAACTCTGTTCTGTTTAAAAAAAACTGTCTCAAATACAAAAATAAATTTAAAGTAACTTTGTAATTTGTAGTACAAAAAACAATTACACAAAACAGGACACTGAAAACAGTACTGTTATGGCTGTTGAAAAAAAGGCATTTTCGTGGGACTCCTTAAGGGCCAGTTTTTCCATGTGATAACGCTGGATCAACATGTGATTCACAGGCGGACAAGGGTAATTAATGTAAAGAGTCAGTTAAGTAGATCCCTTGAGCCAACAACG
Source organism: Montipora capitata (assembly GCA_949126865.1). Lineage (NCBI taxonomy): Eukaryota > Metazoa > Cnidaria > Anthozoa > Scleractinia > Acroporidae > Montipora > Montipora capitata. The sequence goes on from OX421450.1 coordinate 46,611,656, forward strand.
TATCGCCCCCAGGAGGATCGCAAATGGTTCACAGTCCAAGTTGAGGAGAAATTGAGAGAAAGTTAAGGGAAACTCAACACTGGACAACTTCTGAGAAAATTTTTGAAAAACTGTAATTGCCCTGAGCGGGATTTGAACCCACATCACTAGTCGGGTGTTTTTTTTCTCTCTAAATAACTCGAAAAGTCGAGTTTAGGTCACAGTACGCACCCGCTGCAGAAAAAAATCATAACTTTGCTTCTAAATTACGTAGAAAGACAAATTTGGTTTCTACTTCAGTTAAAGCTTGAACAAAGCGCAGTAACGTGCAATAATGTTTCGATGCGCCAACAATATTGATGTCTACAAATTGATTAAAACAAAATTAATTCTCCAGTGAGATAATCTTTTTGCGATGTATGCAAAGTCTTGAATTAAAACTTATGCTAAATTCGTTTGAGTTGAGAGTGTAGTTAACGATACTGCTAAATCTTTATGATTTTAGTATATGTCTAGAGACTTGAGTCACGGTATGTACCCGCTGCAGAAAAAACGTTTGCCGAAACAGTCTTTCCTTGGAGTAAGTGTTCCACTGCATCTTTTTGTTGTTTATTGAGCTGCATTGGCCCGTCCGAATTTCCAGAGAGCTCGCGAAAGGCTTGAACGGTTCATCTGGTTTTCATCACTTTTATGCCGTCTGTCATCTCCTGTCAATTCTGACCAATCATGATGCTGCGTTCGTCCACGAACGCAGTAAATTCAAAGGAGAGGGGGCTTGCATGCAGGCTCTCTTTTCCCCGCCCGAATCCCCTCGCGGCTCTGCCGCTCGTGAGTCGCGGATTCGCCACTCGGAAGATTCAATTCACCACAAGAAAAAAACGGAGAGCCAGCTCGCAGGCTAGTCACAGCAAACAGGAAGGCAACCTGCAAAAATGCACCTGAAGATGGCCGACACTTCCCTTCCCAAGTACTAGTTCCCAAGCCTCTGCTAACTTTTGGAAATCACGTGATCGCTCTCAGATACAAACGGACGGACGGACAAACAAATATTTCGAATAACAACTCAGTGTGAGCAAAACCCACACAAAAATTATGACTGAGGCAATGTCCGTGGTTAAATTACCTTCCTAGGTATAGTTAGGTTGTTTACGATGACTAGAGACAACAAAAACGAAAGAAATGACCGAGGCAAGTGTTTCGATTTGCGAAAATTATTTGACAACTACACAGTAGCATTTCCGAAATAAACACCAGAACATCTACCTTCAAGATTCTTGTCTGCACGCAGTCCTTTTGATTCACGGATGACTATTTAAACAAAATCACCTGCTCAATCTGTAGCACAATTGACAATAACAACTATTGCACCATCAGTTAAAGCCATTGTGAAATCTCCTATTGCATCAGCAGTTGCATTCGTTGTGAAATCTCCGATGAGGTAATAGTCTTAATTAATCTGGAACTTTCTTCGGGATATGTATGGGTATGAACCATGCGATAATAACACTATAAACAACCAGGAGCCCATCTGGCGCCTGCAACTTCCATACAGCGTCTGTGAAACGGCGTTTTCACAAGTAGGTTTATTTTTAGACTAGCCCTCCCCGCGAATTAGGTCAAAAAACAAAGGCAGTTCCTGTTCGGTGACCCTATGACGTCTTGTAATTGGTCATCGGGCTCCTGTGGGAGTCTAATTAGCGCAAAATTCAATCTAAAAATAACCTTACTTGTGAAAACGCCGTTGCAAGAACACAGTAGAGTTGTAGGCTCCAGATGGGCTCCTGAAACAACTTACAGCTTTATTTCTTAAACGTCACAATTAAATTTAATTGGTTTTTTACATGAGTAACGGGCAGCAAAGTAGTCACACGAGTCAATTCAAGAATTAAGTTATCCCACGGCTATCTTTAGTACGGTGGTCATTTCCCTACCAATGACCAACTTCGTTCCTAGGGCTTTTCCCTAGAAACGAAATTGCTATTTTCGTTTCTAGGGAAAAGCCCTGGGAACTGGAGGTTGTACCAATGACGTAATCCTTGCACGTTCTGACAAGTTCTTTGCTTGGCTTGCTCCCCCCAATCAGAACTGGCTTAAGTAAAACAGCAAGACAATTCATTTCTCTTGTCTAAGAATACAAAAAATACTGGGAAAATGACAGTTAGGTCAAGGACTGTCGCTCCTTGCAAAAATAAAAGTTCAAAACAAGCGCGATCTTATTCAACACGCTGCCCAAGAAAAACTTGCACGGTCGACACATTCCGTGAATGATGTAATGGCTTTCTCTGTTTTCAATACTTGCTTCGAATCAAGCGCTTCAATAGCACAAAAAGGCAATATATTTTGTACTGTATAAAGAGTAGAATATTCACAAATTTTAAGAACATTTTAAGAACAGCTTTTCGCGAATAAATATCATAAGTTGCGTAATTTGAAGTCCCACTGAAATATGCATTCTACAAAATCGAATCAACTTCCAGAAAACGAAAGAGCTGAGAGGAAATAATTTTTCTAAGCAATCATAGTCGTTGGCATTTTTCATGGCCGGCCCCATATTCCAGCACTCTTTCAAGGTGAAAACAATTGGAAATTTAATCTAACTCTTGAAAATCAGTAACTTTGGAAAGTTTGAATGGTGTAGCATCAAAATTCATAAAGATATTGTGAATCAAAATTAGATAACTTTGTATGGATTTCAGAGATCAGGCCTTGGTGACCTTATTTTCACGTTTTCTCGCAATGTAAGGCTACGTTCACACGGTACCGGACGAATTTTCTACCGGTTAAAAATTCGTCCATTTAGGGGTTCCGTTCACACGGAACCACGCTAAACGTACGAAAATTTGGACGCCTCGCCGTTCAAAAATTTGAACGCCAAAATCGAGGACGAATTTTTAGCCGGTACGGTCGAAAAATTGACCGGCGCTCTCTGAACACGTCTGAACACCAGAAACGTCCAATTGTTTTCACGGTAAAGGCTTGGTTACGTGAATGCGAGGCTGCTCAGCTGGAAGAAGAAAAGATGGAGGCTGCCATCTTAATCGCTCTTCTCGGAAAGATCATCCATGTAAAATATTTATCTCTTTCAGTGCTGTCAGGTGTCGTATCTTTGGCCTCATTGCCGCTGTCGTCAACCTTTCTCTTTTTTGGCGCCATTTTGGATCTTGGAAATAGCCCTCTGCGCATGAGCAGCTTGTAAGTCCAAAGACAAACGTTAAAATTTCATCCGGTACGTAAATTCCGTGTGAACAGAGCAAAAGTATTGCACGGTTCCGTGCGAACAGAGTAAACGGTCAATTTTTCAACCGGTCGAAAATTCGTCCGGTACCGTGTGAACGTAGCCTAAAATACTTGTAAGAAAACATTAGAATTTATAAGGTAATCGTAATCTATAGTATAAACAAAACCGCATTATTCATTTATCCATTTAAAATTAGTTTCAATAAAGCTTATATTTTTTATGCAGCCTTGTGCCGTTTCTAAGAATCTCTGCAAAGATTCCGAGTGATGAATAATTAAACTGTCTAAACGAAGTGGAAATTTTTTCCTGGAACTGGAGAAGACTAACGCTCACAACAACATCGGTTTCAGGCTCTAAATTTCTCCTCGGCTATAAGCTCATGTACGATTTCGTGGAATAATTGTAAATATCTACTGTATTAAAGCGGCTGTTACCGATTTTCTACGGTCCACAATGTTACTGTTTCTTCAAATTTGCATATTTCTACAATTTTGGCTAATATGCATACGGACTATAAACATGCGCAGATGTTTTTTTCTCTAGTGTCCTATAAAGGTTGTACGAACAAGAGGACTGACGTCATTGCTGAAGTCCAGTAGCTGTGGCGAAAGCGAAACTGATCAAACCATACAGGATACTTCCAAAGTAAAGACTCTAAAGGGTTTGAAAATTCTAACTTTCGAATGGCACAATTCATAGTAGGTGCTGCTGTAGGTGCATACATTTACCGGTGGGTATTCGGCGGACGTTTACCAGAAAGAGGTGCCCAACCAGCTTCGCCTCGAGGACCGATATCATCCTGGTCGGTAGAAGAAAAAAACGGTGCCACCGCAGCAGCCTTCTCTGTCATCTCTGGTGTAAAGATCATCAGCGAAAAAGATGTTCGAAAACAGCGTGATCTAGGCAAGACAGTGACGCCACTCGAGATTAAGGATGTCTTCTATGGTCAACTAAACACTTCTCAGATAAAGGATGAAGAACGACAACCGTTGTACTACATCCCAGATTCTGCTTACGATCCAAAGCACGACTACGACTTTACAAACTACAAACGAGACGACACTCGTTGCGTCAGAGGGGATTATCCTTATTCAAGACCTGCTGGATGGAACAGAAAGGCCATCAACGTTATTAAAAAGTACGAGGATGATGTCTGGCTTGGACAAGCAGGTTGGAGGGACACATCTTCACCAGGAGAATGGCCAGTATCCTACCATGGCACTAAGATATACAACGTCCCCAGCATTGTGAAAGGTGGTTACGACACCAGCAAATGTGTTCGACAAGCCTATGGTCCTGGTATCTACTCCACACCTGAGATCAAAGTAGCTGAGAGTTATGCGACACAATTCACCTACAAAGGTGAAGACTTCAAATGCATCCTGCAAAACCGAGTCAATCTCAAGAAAACGAAGGAGCATAACACAGGTCGTGGGATATATTTCGTTACTCCTGATGTGAATGATATTCGTCCCTATGGAGTGTGTCTCAAGAAGATCTGAATGATGCTATTTTGGAACGATTTCTCTACTGAATAACAAAGGTTTTTAACTTAAAAGCCCAGCCACTGAAGTCTTAGATTTTAGCTGGGCTTTCAGCTACTTTATTCACTGAAAACATTGCGAAATTCGTTAATGCAATACCTGTAGATAGCACAAAACAAGTTTGTTATGCTAAAATAATAGAAAATAGACTGGACTATCTGTTATTTCCATATTATGGAAAGCGCCGTTTATGGGAATCCGAGGTAATTCTAAGAAAAGCCAGAAATTTTGCAGCCTACACGTCAACAAACAACGAACTGTTGTTTGCATATTTAATGCGATGGGAAATAAGACACTTTACTAATAATTTGGCGCTTAATAGAAAAATGAGATTTTGCGAATTTTTACTGAGAATTAGTTCAATGGGAACGAGAAATAGAATCACAAACGTAGAATTTCAGTCATTCAATTAGCACATTATTAGGATTCCATATCATGCATGTCTTTATTATGGTTGTCTCAGTGGTAAATACTTGTACTAGATCAGTGGCTGAATACTTTAAATTAAAAAAGGTGAACAGCAGTTGGTTTGTTTAGATCTAAATGGCCACAAAAAATCTCAGTTGGGCGATCGATAGCAAACTAAAGCAAAGCCAGGTTAGATGAAGAGAAAAATCCTGCAAAACCGAGTCAACCTCAAGGAGACGAGAATCGTTAAAACATTCAATCACGGACCCTACGAGTAGTATAATGTTTTGGGGTATGAGCACACTCGATTACAATCCATATTTATTAAAAAGTGTGATCAAAAATGGATTGTAAACTTTTTTAACGCGCTTCTTAATAAATATGGATTCTAATCGAGTGTGCCCATACCCCGAAACATTATACTAGAATTACAATCCATATTTACTAAACCCCCCGTCAAATTGGATTCAAACCACAACTTTTCAATAAATATGGTGGATTGTCATCCAGTGTTCTCGCTCTCATTCCCAAACACTTAGAAAAAAAAACCGATAAAAATTATATGAAAAATCATGCTACTTCCAAATCTTCTTCATCAAGATATGGAGAGGAGCTGGGAGTTCACTAAAGGAGAGACGACAAATGTCTAAATCAATTTGATCTTTAGGAAAGATCATAATTTGTTCAGCTCTGGGTTTCAGAGTCATAGCATTTGAAAATTGTGTTAGATAACCTGCTGATGCCATTATTGAAATACTACATGTTTTTGGTATAATATTGTTTATTTCTGATAGAGGGGCTTTTTCGATTCTTTCTCCTCTCTTATTGAAAAATCTCCTTTCAATTATTGCTTCTTGAATAATTACTCCATTATGATCCATAGTTTCAGTGAAAGTAGCTGGAATGTTGAATTCCATTCTGGAAGGATACGTTAAATAGATACGTTCTTTAGTTATTCGATGAACTTTATAAGGCCATTTGAGTAGTCTTTTCCATTTACCATTCCATCCATCCATATTCATTACATCCTTCTACTAATACCACATTGCAAAGAGTTTTCAGTTACCTTTTCAATACAAAATTGGTCAAGTTCTTTCCCTTTTTACTCGTGGATATATCCACGAGTTTTGGTGAGGTCTTTTATGCAAATGTGTCACTCCTGCGTAACCGGAAGTTTGATCTAATAAGCCAATCAGGATGGATAATGACAACACAGCTTAGAAAGCTGTGATTTCCTCTTCGCGTGGTTGTGCGCCGCCATTGCTGTATGTCGCTTTTATACTTAAGTGTTTGAGCACCTTCCGCTGCATTTAGAAGCAAGAAACAGAAGAATTAAAGAAATGGCTTTCTTCGAAGGTGAAGCAAAATATTCTGAACAAGTACAGATTGGTGCAATTAATTGTGCACCGCCTTTCACTGACCAACGCGAAGACTCGACAGACACATGGTGAGAAGACAGTGCCTGTTCATCCCCTAAGCTCACGGTGGATAAATAAATTCCATTTGGAAGGTGACTGCCATTTGGAGAGTAACATCGAAGCTATCAAAGTATACCAATGTTTATCAAAGCTATCACGAAGTTTTGCAAGCTTTCAGTCATCAAAGCCACATGAATACAACTTTAACAACATCCGTGACATGAAAAACAGTGACGCAACCAAGCAATCCATGCTTCCAGACACTACTTGTGAGGTGGATCATAATGAAGAACTGTCGAAAGACTCGGTCACTGATTATGTAACGAAAACTGATGAGAAATCCGTACCAATCTCCCGCGATAGAGCAAGGGCTGAGGCAGTACATGCTCCCCGGGACAGAGAACCTTCCAGGATTAATTCCTTACAAGAAAACGTCGAGCTTGTTTCAGAAAGACAAAGTAATTAGAAAGTGTATGGTGCCTTATTTAAATAAGGACGTACCGAGGTCGTCTGAGTTGAGAAAGTGTTCATCTCTTGCTTTTGGAAAATATTATATCTCTATACCTAGACCGCAACTCAGACATAACAATCTTCAAGAGTAGGAGATTCTAATCGTCATTTTTATCTTATTATCCGCAGGACTGCTAAACACAAAAAGACTTGTCAGTTCTATTGTGTATTCAAGATCAATCTGCTACTTCGCATTCGACAAAATTGAACCAACAAAATGAGAATTATTGTCTATCAAGAGAAAAGCTATTGATATCAGGAGACATTGAATCGAACCCAGGCCCTGTTGCTCATGGAACGAGTACACATACAGCACATACAATACTGAGAAATCCTTCTATAGCACTGTTGCAGGCTCGATTAGCTAAAAAAGGATTGAAGGCACTAGAATGTACCTCAGGTGGTTCATGCTTCTTTTCTTCTGTTGCCCACCAGTTATACAATAATCCTTCCTATCACATGAATGTGCGTGCTGCTGGAGTTGAATCCATCAGAAACAACCGTCAACCATTACAGAGCAATTGTGCGTTTGTTGTCACAGCAACATACAAGGTGTGATGCACTTATTGTGCAAGCAGTTTGCAATGTATTAAATGTTTCTATACGTATAAATGAATACATTGAGGGGTGGGCATCAGTAACTGTTATCAGTCCTCTAAGCGGACAACAGGAAACTACTGTGAACACTGGACATCTAGATGGAGACACTATGTTTCAGCATTTCAGTTAGATTATTATAATGACAGTATTTCAGGTTATGAAATCAGCGGTGTTACCAATGTCAACAATTATTCAGAGCCTGGTAATAATCGATTAATTAACGATGGCCAAAAATGATGTGAGTGTCAGTAGTAATTTCTACAAAGCAGTGGCAAAAAAAAGCTTACAGTGTATATGAGAGAATCTATCAAGCGGAAGAGACAAAATCACTTGAAGAGTTCAGGGAAAAGAAAAACAATGCAAAACGCCAAAACTGATCTGAACTGAAATATTAAAGCAGCAAGGGAATAGGAAAAGAAAAGCAATCCAGAACATATCAGAGACATAAACAGAAAAGCATAAAACCATTTAAAGAAAGCTATGCAGAGCTTAAGGCTAAACCAAACTAAAATTTGTCAACGTCAAGACTCTATTAGACATTCCATGTCAAAAGTGATTCAGTCTTTTTCGTGATAAGATAACACATGGCCCTGAATATAATGCACTTGCTGTGATCAGTTATGGTTCAGATCATCTGTTTCTAAGTGTAACAGTATCAAATATGGTGATAAATATTCGCAAGGTTTGTTGGAGGAATGTATAACTGGCACAAAAAGTGTTAATATTACTAAATGGATCTGTTCTACTTGCTAAACCTGATGACATTAACAATATGACCTGGCAACAAAAATCAGATCTTATTCAAAATTACCCTGTCATCTGTGCAACGAACTTTGAACACATGGTACAGCTCTTTATAGAGGATGTATTAACGAGTAATCTTATGCCTATTGGAGAAATGGTATACTTACTTCACAGGGTTGAATTCCAGCAAAGGGGATTACCTCACATACATGCATTATTTTGGGTATCTAGTTGCATATGAGAGCCCACCGTGCTGTTACACAATTATCCAACTATCAATGCTAATGCATAAAGAAAACTTCAGCCTGCCAATTTTAAACAATCGCGGTAACTTTCATATCCACGAGTAACGACAGTGGCACTTTGATTGAAGATATTCATCAGATTGATTGAGTTGAATGCTAATACTCAATCCAGCTACCTTTTTACCATTTTTTGATACTTTTCTTCAGTATTAAGATTAATACCAAATGGACAATCCCTTTTTTCATATAAAATATGGAGATTTTTATTATCATAATTAACTGGAATGAAATGTCTATGAAAAGAATTTGGTTTAGATTGCCCAAAACTCAATAGTGAAAGGTCTAGTTCAGAAAAATCAATCAATGCATCATTTTTACTCATATATTATATATAATATAATTTTTTTAAATTCATAAATTACTGAATCAAATAATGCCCATAAGTATGTGATGATATGATGTAATCCCATCATCTAACAAGTACCTTTTATCATCGAAGCATGACAACGAAGTTTTATTAATCTCATAACTACCAAGTTGATGATAGTCACTTCGTATGGTTTTCATGGTATGCTGTATTTGTTTATTATTTAACAGGACATCTTGGTAATTTTCATGTTTAATGTCCTTCTTTACGGCACCTTTCTTGATTCTTTTTGCAGTCTTTCCACCTTTATTATTATCTTTAATATATGAATACATCTTCGATCGCAAACCAAAGAATTCGACAATTGGAATTTCAGCAGCTTCATCTTTGAATTTACCAATTACTTTCTCGTTAGTCTTATCAAAATACGGTGAGTCTTCTGGATAATCAATATTGTCGAACTTATCTCGGTCATTCCAAAAGTCTTGATATGCATCATCAGTCTCTATCTCATAAGTCAATGAATCTGTGTCTGTGAATAGTAACTTTGCTCGGTTACTACACTTCTGTTTAATATAATTATAATGAAAATCATACATTAGTGCCTTAGAAAGATCAAGAATACACATACCAAGATAGGCTGGCCGGTTGAGGGTCAATATTTCTTTCTTCTTATGTACCACAACCAGATTTTCATTAAAGATTTTTGTTGGAGACATAAATCGGCTTAGCAACTAATTTTAACAACTTTTTCTCATCAGTTACCAACCGGATGTCAACCCTTTTTCGAAGATTTTCCATGGTTTTACCGAAGACCCTATTATTCATTAATTTAAAGAAGTCCTTCTCAAAAGCATTATTTTCCAAAATGCATGATAATAGGCAAGAAACTTACAAGAAAATGCTAATAAAATTTTTTTTTTTAAATTTTGCTGGAAAAAAGGTATTCCGCACTTCCCCAGCCAGCAAAGAACCTCGTGAATCTAAACCGCTCGCCAAACCGCTCAAAACAGGTTTTTTTTTTAAGCATGCGATAACTTGAACCAGCGGTAAGCTTCTCGCGAACGAGTTCTACTCCAGTCTCCCGCAATTTCTCATCCAGCCAGCACGGATTGAAATGCTAAATATATTTAAAGTTACCCAGCGAAAGAGTATGCAAATTAATAACTTGCCAGCCAGCTGAATTTCCACTTCGGAGCAGATGCTTTGCGGTACACCTTCGCTGGGTGCCCCTGAACATCTCACACGTGCTCTGGGTATAACTACGCGGGTAGTTCTTTTGTTGTAGTTAACAAACAAGACCGTTGTACATGTGCGCAAAAAAGACTCACTGACCCGTCAGCTGAAACTAGGACTAGTAAAATGAATTCGCTTCATTTGGCTTAATTCCTAACTAGTGGGAGCATCACTATCGTTGTAGTCATCAATCATACAGTTTAATTAATAGAGAACTGATGTTTCGTGACAGTGTCGATCTTAATAATAGACATAATACGCTAAGCGTGCGGCTCAAGACAATTTGGCTAGTGCTATCGCGCGAAATGGGAAAGATTTTTATTGTGTTGCTATCAGATTGTCGTTGCATATTTAGCCCTAATCAATAAAGGCCAAACGGCTGATGTGAGGCAGGTCATTTCATCATTTAGCGTCAATTTGTACTTATGAAAAACACAATGGTCACGTTCTGTTAGAAAGAATACCGAAGTTTCTGACTTGTATCAAACATTATATCCACCTAGTTTTCAGGCTTTCATTAATTTAAGTGAACTAGAAATATGACACAGTTGAGCTTCTCTCAGTCATAACACATTATGAATCTGAATATACTGAGGTGTTACAATTGTGCATTAATTCTTCGAGGCGCAGGAGGGAAGTTGTTTAACTTTCAGTGGATTAAAATTCACTCACAAACAACTCTAAAAATATGTGCTGTAAAAAGCATTTTACATCATCTTATAACAACTGCAGTTCTCATTTTCAAACTATCAATTCATCAATTTCCTCACCTTTTTCAAGCGACATCGAGAGAAGTCGGCCACTTGATTCCTACTTAAGTTTATCTTTAGAATTGTTCCCTTTCAATCCCATTGCGATAAATTTAACTTTAAACTGAAAACCAGTCTTTCAACAATAACCTTGAGCTTTCTTGACAAAGATTGTAGCCCTGCATTAATCGGTATCATTAAAGCCCGACTGATCTTTCCACGATCGCTTCCACGATTCATGCAAAATGTTCAAGTTATTTATGCAAAAAAATCGTCACCTTGATAAATTAAACATAAAGGAAGTCACGATGAAACAAACGTTCCAGAATGGAATCAAGAACGTTCAACCGTTTGAACTATGGTACGTTCAACAAAGTTTCGATCAAGCTACTTTGCATATTTTGCTCGCATGAGTTTTTACTTTCAGAGGGACTAATTATTTTTCTAGTCTATCAATGTAGAGTGGCAATGTTGCTTCCCCCTGCTGTTAACGTGACGTGATTGGAAGGAACCGTAAGAGCGGAAATAATTACGCGACTAGCAGCTACAATAATTTTACTTCCTTGTTCTAAACAGGAACAACCAGACTGAGTTTAAGAAAAGTGGGCTGAATAGCCCACTTTCGATATATTAAAATTCAGTCCTAAACAAAAGGCATCATGTGGAGGCTCTGGGGAATAAATATAAGGATTTGTATATCGAAAGTGGGCTATTATAACAATTTCGTCCCAGAGTCCGCTTTTCGTTTGGTCAGCACCAAGAACACGGACTCTTGCCACAGCTTCCAAGACAGGAAGTCCGCAAATCCACGGACTTCCGGATCGTCTACGCACGCTCAGGAATTTGAAACAAAAGTGGTTGTCAACGGTTACAATCAAAGGAGACCTGTGAAGAAGTCGTGGATACATTGCTTACAAAATGGGAGTTCTGTTCTGTTGCGATCAGTTGCTTTCTGATCTTGTTAGGAAATAATGACTGAATTCGTGTTTGATTTTTATCTAAAAAGAACGCGTTATCATTAGCAGGCTACACCAGGTCATTTTCAAACATCTGAAGGGTACTCAACTACGTAAACAGCTACAAATGCCTCAGTTTGCGATAAGTAAAAACAAGGATTGTTTCCAAAACTTTTCAACGACGGAGTCTGGAACGAATCATGAAACATGCTGTAATCTTTAGTTGCATTCTATAGATATAAAAGACTGACCAGGTGAAAATAATCGCCAGGCGGTGTTTTCGGCCATAAAGCGAATCAGGCATCTTGTCCCCTATGGGACCTTACATTCTATTTTTCAGGCCCTAGTACAACCTCATTTCAACTACTGCAATATATTGTTTGGGGAAACTGTGGAGTAACTTTGCAGGACAAACTGCAAAAACTACAAAACAGAGCAGCCCGTGTCTTGACCTACTCTAACTATGACGCTGATGTAAACAATTTATTTGAACTCTTAGGATGGAAATCCCTAGTCTCTCAAAGGCAAATTGAAAGAGCAACAATGGTATTTAAATCCCTACAGGGACTAGCACCTGAGTATCTCTGCTCGAAATTTGTCCATCGCGACTCTGGTTATTGTTTGAGAGACCGTGAATAAGGTAAATGTTCCGCAACCGCGCACAAACTACTACAAAAACAGCTTTAGCTATAGTGGCGCAGTTTTGTGGAACAGTTTGCCATTAGAACTAAGGAAAGCAGAGTCCCTCAATCAATTCAAACGACTGATTAAAGAGGTTATCTAGGCCATTATTCTAAACACGGCATTCATGGAAAGCAGCTTTTATTTTTTGATATTGAGTAAGATAGTTAATGTAGTTTACATAGTTTTGTCTATACTTGGTTTTAAATTTTTAATTGTACATACGGTTTTATATTGTTGATGAATTGTACCGTGGTTAAATAAAGATTAAATAAATAAATAAATAAATAAATAAATAAAATAAATTCTAAAGAGCCGTGCGCATTAACACTAAGAAGGCTAACACTTAAAATTACGGGCTTTGTTAAAACGCTAAAAAATTAAGTACTTTCTAATATACTCGGAATAAAAACTCTTTAAAGTAGTGGCCTGTTTAGCCTCTGCTGACAGACTGTTCCATGTATATGCGCTCCTAAAACGAAAACTCTTTTTGAGGGCCTCAGCGTTCGGCAGGCATGATCCGCCAGATAAATCACTATCCAGTGGGTAAGTCATAGCGAAACCAACTGCGCTATCCCATGGATCGTGATTTACCTTGTGGATGGCGTTAGCCATCTTATCTGGGGCAAGATTTATTATTAAAGCTGTCTACGGTTTGTAAGAAAGTCGCACTGAAAGATCAGGTCGAGCAATAACACAGATCCTCTCTGTGGACCCTGTAACATCAGATACCTTCAGATTAAAGTACGAGTTGCCAGTTCTAAGCACGCGCATTTCAAGAAATTTCCTTCTTTTAGCCTAATGCGCGTCAGTGCGCATGCTCAGTACAGAAAACTCGTACTCGTAGTCGTTCTCGTACTCCAATCTGAATGATACGAAAACGTTACCTTCAAGTCCCAACTTCAATTGACAGGCATTACAAGCCGTGGAAAAATTTTCATATATGGAAATACAGACCAAAGCTGAAATTCATCCAATCAGATCGCTACGATAAGCAATGTGAATTTCCATAACAAAAACTGAAAAGCCTGTCGGTTGAAAGTGAACCTTTAAACAAAGCATCCCGTCATTGTAATCATTTCGCGGCTGCTCCCAGTCGGTCGACGTGTACATCAACGATCCAGGAGTAAATTGAAAGCAACGGTGAGGACGGTTTGGAGAGAAAATTGAAAACTTTTATCGCTGGGTGCTCATTTCCTCCACGTAACCTCCAATTTGGTTATTTCACGTCGCCAGGGGCACCCAACGTCAATTTTCGGAAAATATCTGTTTGGAAGACGATTTGAGATCTAGCCTTTTCGGAACATTTGTTGTAAAATTTCTCGCTTGCCTGCCTGTCCTAGGATTCTCGAACATCTACAAAAAGGTATAATTGCCCATTTTTAAAGGGTTTTTTACCCTAAAAAGGTCACCTAGAATTTTCGGGAGCCTTTTTTCTGGCTGAAATTTTCGAAAAGGTAACTTTTGATACCTATAATTTTCGGATCACTAGACTTTCAGCTAGGAAATCCGAACAGATGAAAAATGTTTTGGGGATAAAAATATGCCTATATCTACCATTTAAATACCAAAATACGTTTAACAATGCTATGTTTAAGTGGTTTTGAACTATATTCTCGAAGGGGTGCCCCTGACGTCGCTGCCAGGACGAGAACGGTAACGAAATGTACTGACATGTAAAATGCAAGGGCGGGGCGCGCAGTACCGTTGTTTCCGAGGCGTTTTTGTAGCCGCTGTCGTCGTCCTTTTAACGTGTAGCTAAACTGTTTTTCTTACAATAGAGACCTTTAGCAACGAATTTTTCGAGCAATACCGTGAACCGCGGGAAATCACGTGATCTTGTCCTTGCCGTCACGTTTGCAGTCTGCGGTTTGAGTTTCAACTTCAATACACGGACACCGTTCTTGCGGTAAGTGACTTACGGCAGCGTTTTATAGCCAGAGATCAATCAGACCTCCAGTTTGACCATATCAGTCATGTTGTTACATCTGTTTGCTATCTATTGGGATCAATATTGAAGATCAAATATAAGTTTTGGGAAAATTTGAGCTGTTTGATTTGAGAGCAGTTGAAGCAATGAAAAATCCAAGATCGCGGCGCCGATGTGCATAACAGGAACGGCTTGCTAAAGTTCAAAATCGAGCTAACCTCTAATGGTAAACGACTAACCGCAAACCGCGGTTTGCAGTATATCCCCAAAACTTGGGTGCTAAAGGTCTCTACTGAATGTCAATGTAAAACGGCAGGCTGCTGCTTGTAACAAAAGCATCACAATTTTTCACTTTTATCTTGTCTAGTTACTAGATGTCAGCAGCTGAACTACCTGGCAAAAACAAGCTCAAAACAAACAACTTTCTTGTTGGCTTTTGGGTAAGCAGGCTCTCAGTTTCGTTGCAAATGGAGCGTGGTTGAAATGTAGGGGCTTGGTTACTAGTTTCGAAAGTAACTAGAAACCAAGCCCCTATAGTTCGATCGCTCGCCATTTTCAACAGGCTGACGTTTGCGTTTTTTGCGGTAAACGCGATGCTATATCTGTTTAATTATACATAAACAGTGGATAGCGTTACAGGACGATGAACTTTACTAAATGTCAATTGTATTTGGCTTTTTGTTTAATATGAATACATGATGCAGCAGATAACCTAGTAACCTTTGTGGCTGTCTTAGTTGGTGTTTATAGAAGAATCCGCCTTACAAGAAGGGGTTTCTCTCTACTAATTAAAACATTCATTAATCAGTAGGTAGTTTTGGGGAATAGTGTGTGTGTGGATGGTGAGTTGAGGGAAAATCATAGACAAAAGTTATATGGTTAGTCTGTAAAATGAGGGGGAGATGTTCACAAAGCAAACTCTCAACCCCACAATAAGGTTAACAAATGCAACAAACTCTGTGTGAAATTAAAAATGTAATCTCAGAAACAGTCAGATAGTACATGTACGAAAAACTAAATCAAGTAGGAGGGATTAATAAATATTTGACCATGAAAATTATTCGTTCTTAAAAATGGGAATAATAAAGATGAAAAATCTTTACACTAAAATCTTCGTTCTTAAAAATATATGGAAAAAACTAAAGAAAGCCCATGGAATATGAAACACCAGTTCCACGAGGCAAATTCAAAAATCCCAAGGATAAAGACAAGCTGACTGCGACACCATTGGGCTCGTAAATGGCTGCGAATCTTCAGGGGTAGAGCGCAACCGAGCAAGGGGGTTTCTAGTCCAGCGCTGGACCTCTACCCGACCCCCTCGTGCCGAGTCAAGAAAGGAAAAAGAGAAGAACAACAAGCCACAACCCTGGACAAAAACTAGCACTAAAAACCATGGACAGACTAACACGACCAAGGCTTCCAAGTCAATTAACTAAAACTGGAAAGTAACTCTTACCAAAAACACAACTCATCATGTGTATCATGGACGTTCTGAATCAAATTATAGTTTAAAATAAAGAAAGAAAGGATACCTGGTTACTTACATGGAAGAAAAAGCTGGCAAACATTTTCCTACGCTCCAAAATTTTACGAAGTATCCTGTAAACGTCAGCCTTGCTTGCGACAAGAGATTTCAAATACGACCTAAACTGTACACATGGCCTGGGTACGAGATGTGGGAAAGGGTAGATCTGGGAACCAGTATGACAAAACATGGATCGTCGAATGCCCAAAGCAATTTAAAATACTAGTACGAAATTAGGAAGCTGAAGAAGGGGCAATGACCTAGAAAAAATTGGAAGCATAAGTGAGATTGCATAGCTTCTGATCTAGGGTGTATTGCGGCAGTAAAATCATTCGTTCTTTTGGATGGAGCCAGGAAAAAATCCCGTCAAGCATGGATAAATCATTCGTTCCTTGGATGAATCCTGGCAAAAAAACCGGATCAGGTGTATAGATTATTCATTCTTTTGGATAGATCATGGAAAAAAACCTTATCAGGGGTCAAAACTACCTGTACTGGGTGGATCCAGGAAAAAATCCCCTAAATTTTAAAGCTAAAAAACTGAAAAATTACATCGCCCTACGTAATCCTATAAAAAACATAATAGATTCAGAATTTATTGAATCAAAATGATAATAATGATGACAAGGAACTATCAAAGCTGCCTCTGAGTTAGTATCAAGTTAATGAGTTAGAAAAATAAAACTTAAATCGTATCTGTGTGCATAGTAATGTGAAGTGTGAACACCAAGGCCAACAAAGTGTTGAACTAGGATTGATGGTGTATCCCTGCTGGTAGATACATCTAGGGTTTTTTGTTTAATATGAATACATGATGCAGCAGATAACCTAGTAACCTTTGTGGCTGTCTTAGTTGGTGTTTATAGAAGAATCCGCCTTACAAGAAGGGGTTTCTCTCTACTAATTAAAACATTCATTAATCAGTAGGTAGTTTTGGGGAATAGTGTGTGTGTGGATGGTGAGTTGAGGGAAAATCATAGACAAAAGTTATGGTTAGTCTGTAAAATGAGGGGGAGATGTTCACAAAGCAAACTCTCAACCCCACAATAAGGTTAACAAATGAAACAAACTCTGTGTGAAATTAAAAATGTAATCTCAGAAACAGTCAGATAGTACATGTGCAAAAAACTAAATCACGTAGGAGGGATTAATCATATTTGACCATGAAAATTATTCGTTCTTGAAAAAGGGAATAATAAACATGAAAAATCTTTACACTAAAATCTTCGTTCTGGAAAAAACTAAAGAAATCCCATGGAATATGAAACACCAGTTCCACAAGGCAAATCCAAAAATCCCAAGGATAAAGACAAGCTGACTGCGACACCATTAGGCTCGTAAATGGCTGCGAATCTTCAGGGGTAGAGCGCAACCGAGCAAGGGGGTTTCTAGTCCAGCGCTGGACCTCTACCCGACCCCCTCGTGCCGAGTCAAGAAAGGAAAAAGAGAAGAACAACAAGTCGCAACACTGGACAAAAACTAGCACTAAAATCCATGGACAGACTAACACGACCAAGGCTTCCAAGTCGATTAACTAAAACTGGAAAGTAACCCTTACCCGAAACACAAATCATCATGTGTATCATGGACGTTCTGAAGCAAAATTCCGGTTTAATTAAAAAATAAAATAAAGAAAAAAGAGGATTCCTGGTTACTTACATGGAAGAAAAAGCTGGCAAAAATTTTCCTTTGCTCCAAAATTTTGCGAAGTATCCTGCAAACGTCAGCCTTGCTTGCGACAAGAGAATTCAAATACGACCCAAACTGTACACATGGCCTGGGTACGAGATGTGTGAAAGAGTAGATCTGGGAACCAGTATGACAAAACATGGATCCTGGAATGCCCAAAGCAATTTAAAATACTAGTACGAAATTGAAGGCTAAAAAAGGGGCAATGACCCAGAAAAAATTGGAAGTATAAGTGAGATTGTATAGCTTCTGATCCAGGGTGAATTGCGGCAGTAAAATCATTCGTTCTTTAGGATGGAGCCAGGAAAAAATCCCGTCAAGCATGTATAAATCATTCGTTCCTTGGATGAATCCTGGAAAAAAGCCTATCAGGTGTATAGATTATTCGTTCTTTTGGATAGATCGTTGAAAAAAAAAAAAAACCCATCAGGTGCCAAAACTACCTGTTCCCTGGGCAGACCCAGGAAAAAATCCCCTAAATTTAAAGCTAAAAAACTGAAAAATGACATCGCTCTACGTAATCCCATAAAAAAACATAAATAGATTCAGAATTTATTGAATCAAAGTAATAATAATAATGAGGACAATGAACCATCAAAGCTGCCTCTGAGTTAGTATCAAGTTAATGAGTTAGAAAAATAAAATTTAAATTGTATGTGTGCATAGTAATGTGAAGTGTGAACACCAAGGCCAACAAAGTGTTGAACTAGGACTGATGGTGTATCCCTGCTGGTAGATACATTAAGGCTTTTTGTTTAATATGAATACATGATGCAGCAGATAACCTAGTAACCTTTGTGGCTGTCTTAGTTGGTGTTTATAGAAGAATCCGCCTTACAAGAAGGGGTTTCTCTCTACTAATTAAAACATTCATCAATCAGTAGGTAGTTTTGGGGAATAGTGTGTGTGTGGATGGTGAGTTGAGGGAAAATCATAGACAAAAGTTATATGGTTAGTCTGTAAAATGAGGGGGAGATGTTCACAAAGTAAACTCTCAACCCCACAATAAGGTTAACAAATGAAACAAACTCTGTGTGAAATTAAAAATGTAATCTCAGAAACAGTCAGATAGTACATGTACGAAAAACTAAATCAAGTAGGAGGGATTAATAAATATTTGACCATGAAAATTATTCGTTCTTAAAAATGGGAATAATAAAGATGAAAAATCTTTACACTAAAATCTTCGTTCTTAAAAATATATGGAAAAAACTAAAGAAAGCCCATGGAATATGAAACACCAGTTCCACGAGGCAAATTCAAAAATCCCAAGGATAAAGACAAGCTGACTGCGACACCATTAGGCTCGTAAATGGCCGGTTTTATACTAGAGACGCATAATCCGTCCAGACGAATTATGCGTCTGTCATGTTATCCGTCTAGTGTAAAGACGGGACGAACTATATGAGACGCATAATTCGTCTTGGACGAACTTGGGCAAACATTTTTTCTGCGTCTGTTAAATTCGTCAAGTATAAAGACGGGCACTAGACGCATAATGCATCTGGACGAACTTTCCAGTTTAGTGCGTCTTCGAAGACGCACTAAAATAGATTCTTCGTCCAGACGCATAATCGTCTTGTGGCCGTCTTTATACTAGACGAAGTTAACAGACGCAGAAAAAATGTTTGCCCAAGTTCGTCCCAGACGAATAATGCGTCTCCAGTATAAAAACGGCCAATGGCTGCGAATCTTCAGGGGTAGAGCGCAACCGAGCAAGGGGGTTTCTAGTCCAGCGCTGGACCTCTACCCGACCCCCTCGTGCCGAGTCAAGAAAGGAAAAAGAGAAGAACAACAAGTCGCAACACTGGACAAAAACTAGCACTAAAAACCATGGACAGACTAACACGACCAAGGCTTCCAAGTCGATTAACTAAAACTGGAAAGTAACCCTTACCCGAAACACAAATCATCATGTGTATCATGGACGTTCTGAAGCAAAATTCCGGTTTAATTAAAAAATAAAATAAAGAAAAAAGAGGATTCCTGGTTACTTACATGGAAGAAAAAGCTGGCAAAAATTTTCCTTTGCTCCAAAATTTTGCGAAGTATCCTGCAAACGTCAGCCTTGCTTGCGACAAGAGAATTCAAATACGACCCAAACTGTACACATGGCCTGGGTACGAGATGTGTGAAAGAGTAGATCTGGGAACCAGTATGACAAAACATGGATCCTGGAATGCCCAAAGCAATTTAAAATACTAGTACGAAATTGAAGGCTAAAAAAGGGGCAATGACCCAGAAAAAATTGGAAGTATAAGTGAGATTGTATAGCTTCTGATCCAGGGTGAATTGCGGCAGTAAAATCATTCGTTCTTTAGGATGGAGCCAGGAAAAAATCCCGTCAAGCATGTATAAATCATTCGTTCCTTGGATGAAAAAGCCTATCAGGTGTATAGATTATTCGTTCTTTTGGATAGATCGTTGAAAAAAAAAAAAAACCCATCAGGTGCCAAAACTACCTGTTCCCTGGGCAGACCCAGGAAAAAATCCCCTAAATTTAAAGCTAAAAAACTGAAAAATGACATCGCTCTACGTAATCCCATAAAAAAACATAAATAGATTCAGAATTTATTGAATCAAAGTAATAATAATAATGAGGACAATGAACCATCAAAGCTGCCTCTGAGTTAGTATCAAGTTAATGAGTTAGAAAAATAAAATTTAAATTGTATGTGTGCATAGTAATGTGAAGTGTGAACACCAAGGCCAACAAAGTGTTGAACTAGGACTGATGGTGTATCCCTGCTGGTAGATACATTAAGGCTTTTTGTTTAATATGAATACATGATGCAGCAGATAACCTAGTAACCTTTGTGGCTGTCTTAGTTGGTGTTTATAGAAGAATCCGCCTTACAAGAAGGGGTTTCTCTCTACTAATTAAAACATTCATCAATCAGTAGGTAGTTTTGGGGAATAGTGTGTGTGTGGATGGTGAGTTGAGGGAAAATCATAGACAAAAGTTATATGGTTAGTCTGTAAAATGAGGGGGAGATGTTCACAAAGTAAACTCTCAACCCCACAATAAGGTTAACAAATGAAACAAACTCTGTGTGAAATTAAAAATGTAATCTCAGAAACAGTCAGATAGTACATGTACGAAAAACTAAATCAAGTAGGAGGGATTAATAAATATTTGACCATGAAAATTATTCGTTCTTAAAAATGGGAATAATAAAGATGAAAAATCTTTACACTAAAATCTTCGTTCTTAAAAATATATGGAAAAAACTAAAGAAAGCATGAAACATGCTGTAATATTTAGTTGCATTCTATAGACTGACCGGGTGAAAATAATCGCCAAGCGGTGTTTTCGGATCCTTTAAACTTTTTACGAGGTTGTTAAAAGCATATGAAGTGCCAGGGGATAGCCATTTAGCTAGGAAAGAATGATTTCGTGTTTGATTCTTATCGTAAAGGAATGCTTCACTGTTCAACTACAACAAGGTAAAAGGTGATACAGAAACCATCCGGATATTTCTCAACTTTGTAAACACAGCTATCGAGTGGTTTTAACCCCGTCTTTTACATTTAAGGGCCTTTAACTCTTAAATATGTGACAAGTATACCTTACAGGTATTGAATATAACAATAATAATGCTGATGACAATAATAATAATAATAATAATAATAATAATAATAATAACTTTTTTTAACCATGGAATCCTTATCACTAAAAAGGGGTCTTCTAAAGAGCCGTGCGCATTAACACTAAGAAGGCTAACACTTAAAATTACGGGCTTTGTTAAAACGCTAAAAAATTAAGTAATTTCTAATATACACGGAAAAAAAACTCTTTAAAGTGGTGGCCCGCTGACAGATTGTTCCATGTGACTGCGCTAATACGAAAACTCTTTTTGAGGGCCTCAGTGTTCGGCAGGCATGATACGCCAGATAAATCACTATCCAGTGGGTAAGTCATAGCGAAACCAATTGCGTTATCCCATGGATCGTGATTTATCCTGCGGATAGCCTTAGCCATCTTATGAAAAACTGGGGCAAGATTAATATTAAAGCTGTCTACGGTTTGTAAGAAAGTCGCACTGAAAGATCAGGTCGAGCAATAACACAGATCCTCTCTGTGGACCCTGTAACATCAGATACCTTCAGATTAAAGTACGAGTTGCAGTTCTAAGCACGCGCATTTCGAGAAATTTCCTTCGTTTAGCCTGATGCGCGTCAGTGCTCAGTACAGAAAACTCGTACTCGTAGATTGTCACAAAAGCATGACAATTTTTCACTTTTATCTTGTCTAGTTACTAGACGTCAGCAGCTGAGCTACCTGGCAAAAATAAGCTCAAAACAAACAACTTTCTTGTTGGCTTTTGGGTAAGCAGGCTCTCAGTTCCGTTGCAAACGGAGCGTGGTTGAAATGTAGGGGCTTGGTTACTAGTTTCGAAAGTAACTAGAAACCAAGCCCCTATATTTCGGTCGCGCGCCATTTTCAACACGCTGACGTTTGCGTTTTTTGCGGTAATATTATATGTAACAGTGGATAGCGTTACAGGATGATGAACTTTACTAAGTGTCAATTGTATTTGGCGCTGAGGCACAAATTTGGGACAATGTACAGAAATGAAATTATCCGCACATCAAATCAAAGGTTGGTTTTTGAGGGGAGGAGAAAACCGCGTCGAGTACCCGGACAAAAACAAAGAAGAGAACCAACAAACTCAACCCACATATGAATGAAGGGGTAGTTTCTAAAGAAACTGTGGTGCTGCGTTGGTGGGGAAGTAGTATACAAAAATTTGGTTTTATCAACGGAGTTGATAATGTGAATTGGCCACCGTACAGAGATTCTAAAAGCTGACGTTTCGAGCGTTAGCCCTTCGTCAGAGCGAATCGAGGGATTATGGGTTACGTGTAGCTTTTATAGTAGAGTAGGAGCTACGCTATTGGTGGTAACATGGCAACGTGAAAAATAGGAATATATTAGTTAAATGAAAAGCGTTCGTTAATACCGTGAGGATTAAGGGTGCCGATTTGAAAGATGAATTTTTGTTCCAGATTCTTGCGGCTTTCCGTCGTACCTAGATGTAGGGAAAGGCCGCAGATAGCCATGTGTTTTTTGGAGTGGTTAGGCAGATTAAAATGGCGAGCGACTGGCTTAGATGCATCCTTGTCATTCTTCTCAACATCGCGAAGGTGTTCGCGGAATCGGTCACCTAGTCGTCTACCTGTCTCACCAATGTATAATTTATTGCATAACGTGCAGGTTATGCAATAAATGACATTTGCGGAGGTACATGAGAAACGATCGGTGATCTTAACAGATCGCTTAGGTCCCGATATCTTGCTAGTGTTAACAATGAAAAGACAAGTTTTGCATCGTGAGCGCGCGCATTTGAGCGCGCATTTGAGCGCGCTTCTAACTAAAAAGTTGCCTACGTTTTTGTCGCGTTTGAATGAAATAAGTGGAGGTTGCGAAAAGATTCTACCAGTCTCGGGATCATTTTGGAGTAATTTAAAATTACTAAGAATGATGCTTTTGACTGCGTGATTATGAGGATGGAAAGTGAGGGTGAATGGAATTCTGTCATTCTTATCTTTTTGTGACGTTTGTAGTGATGACTGTCGATCAAATTGTTGGGCGCGATGATGGCCCGCTTTGACCGCAGAGACAGGATAGCCACGTTTCTCGAAGAACTGGCACATCTCCTCTGATTTGCTGGAAAAATCGGAGTCATCACTACATAGACGTCGAAGTCTAAGAAATTGAGAATAAGGAATGGAGTTCTTGACATGTGATGGATGTGACGATGAATTCAACAAATAACTGTGTGAATCAGTAGGTTTGTAGTGCACATTAGTACATAGCACGTTGCCTCTAATAGAAACTTTGATATCTAGGAAAGCCAATGAAGTTTCCGAAATTTCCCAGGTATATTTAAGAGCCGGATGAAAAGAGTTGACGGAGGTTATAAATTGATCGAGTTCTTCTCTGCTGGATGAAATAGCGCCGATGCAGTCGTCGATGTAGCGGCCGTAGAGTTCAGGTTTGGGGCCGTTGTACTGATTAAAAAATTGGTGTTCAACATATCCTACAAAAAGATTGGCATAGCTAGGTCCCATTCTTGTGCCCATCGCTACACCATTAATTTGTTTGTAATAGTTGCCGGCGAATGAAAAACAGTTAAGCGTCAAAACTAGTTCGGCAAGGCGGAGGAGCGTTTCCGAGCTAGGTTCTTTGACAGTGCGTTGATCGAAAAAGTGTTTAAGTGCTTGAAGACCTTCGCTGTTAGGAATGACTGTGTATAGAGATGATAGAGATATCGGGACCTAAGCGATCTGTTAAGATCACCGATCGTTTCACATGTACCTCCGCAAATGTCATTTATTGCATAACCTGCACGTTATGCAACAAATTATACATTGGTGAGACAGGTAGACGACTAGGTGACCGATTCCGCGAACACCTTCGCGATGTTGAGAAGAATGACAAGGATGCATCTAAGCCAGTCGCTCGCCATTTTAATCTGCCTAACCACTCCAAAAAACACATGGCTATCTGCGGCCTTTTCCTACATCTAGGTACGACGGAAAGCCGCAAGAATCTGGAACAAAAATTCATCTTTCAAATCGGCACCCTTAATCCTCACGGTATTAACGAACGCTTTTCATTTAACTAATATATTCCTATTTTTCACGTTGCCATGTTACCACCAATAGCGTAGCTCCTACTCTACTATAAAAACTACACGTAACCCATAATCCCTCGATTCGCTCTGACGAAGGGCTAACGCTCGAAACGTCAGCTTTTAGAATCTCTGTACGGTGGCCAATTTACATTATCAACTCCGTTGATAAAACCAAATTTTTGTCAACCCACATATGACGCCGAGTCTGGGAATCGAACCCGGAGACGAGTATTCCCATCACTGCGCCATCCCTGCTCTCTGAATCGCGCTCTGATTGGCTATATATCCTTTGCTATAGGGTGTTTTCACGTGACTTCACGGCGGCCATGTTGGTGGCCCTAAACAAAGAAACGGCGGCCATGTTGGTGTACCCAACATATCCTCTGGGAATTGAGCTCTATTCCATTCAAACGTTTTCTTTTTTTTCAGTGGAAAAACAAGGTTACTGATCACGAGAGCGAAAACACTCTATTCCCCTCCGAGCAACTCGCGCGAGATTTGCGCCCAAGAATATTGTAATCGTTGCAGGAATTAAATCAGGGAGTTAAAATCATCTTTTTGTGCTATAATATCTCACTGTTTTAGTATGCACTGAAACAACTATTCACCTCAGCGGTGTTGGTGGTTAGTGGTGGATATTTACCCCGGGGCGGGTACTCCCTTATAAGGGCTTAATGGGGACGTGCGGCCAGCCAGGGTATGTTTTTCGGGATTTTTGTCTTGAACAGGGTATCGAATTTATCATTTTTTGTCTTAATCAGGGTATCGATTTATCAATTTTTCTCTTAAACTGGGTTAAATGTCTTAAACAGGGTATCATAAATCGGAATTCTGTCTTAAACAGAGTAGGAAATCAGCGATATTTGTCTTAAACAGGGTCAGGGTATGAGGGGCCGCGCCGCACCTCCCCACCCAGGGATATATCGAGTCCCCCCCCCAGGATATTTACCTCGCCGCTAAATTGTTGACTATTTACTAGTATTGTATCCTTCACATTCTGACGGAAAACATAATTTTAGTGTGACATATGCCGGCAACATAACTTCCTTAACTCACCAAGTTTAAAATGATTCGTTTGAAACTCGAAGTTTCTGGAAACAATAAAAGGTCTCGGCGAGTTATAACTTTTGATTGTTATGTTTCATACAAAATTACCTCACTTGGCAAAACATCAACGAGTTAATAAAATAGGCACGCATTGCGTACGTGTGGTAGTGCAGGAACACATATAAGGCGTTTTCACGTGACGTCAGGGCGGCCATGTTGGTGTTCCAAAACAAAGAAATGGCGGCCATGATGGTGTACCAAACTAATTCTCCGGGAATTGAAATCTATTTTTATGCAAATACTTTCTTTTTTTTCAGTAATCCAATATGGCTGCTGGTCACGTGAGTGAAAACGCTCTATTCCATAACTGTCAACTGAGCTGAGTTTTGTATTCCAGGGGATTCAAGGTAGCTTTGCGTAATACGTCGCTCTTATAGTACGCGATGTTGTTTTGGCACCGCATATCAATATACATGTCTCAGGTAAATAGCCCCCTGAGAAGACATGTGGTTACTAGTAAAATACTAAACTCAGAAAGATTGAAGAAAATAAAAGGGAATCGAGAAACAATGGCTTCGAGGCTGACATGTTGATCAAGTTCCCCTAAAACTTCTTTTACTTCACAATTTTTTTAAACGTGCACTGTGAGCGTTTAACAGCTTTCTAAGATAGAAGTTCACTTGAAGGTAAGCCCTGTCCGGCGGGGTTAGTATTTGGATGGGAGACCTCAAAATATACGACTCGCCGTCAGAAAAAAACATTATATTTTAACGCTCAAAAATGCGGACTAAGCAAGGTACAGATTTTGTTAGCCTGCTTTATGCAAAACAAGTATTGGCACCACGGACTTACACTCTAGACTCTTTACAACCTGGTGACAGAGTTTGTAGTGCACAAGGCACGCCCCACTTTCGCGGGTTACGGTCTCGGGGTGGCTGATCCCCTGATACAGGGAAATAGGACTTTAGCAATTAAGAGTGGTTTTGAAGAGCCACAAGCAAAGAAAAACAACAGCAAAACAAAAAAAATCCCGTATTTCATGAAAAGGCAGAAGCGTACACGCATTCTTAATCGACTTCTTTCATGTCACTTTTCCTAGACTAAGCTCTGATGTCAGACTGTCTTAGGAAATGAAAGAAAATCTTTAAAATTTGAAGAAGGGTAGTATAAACTATTTGGTCACAGTGCCACTTTAAGGCGACCTGAAGTCATTTTTTCTTTACAGAAAGGGTGTTTGTCTGGGATCATGTTTCACACTATCACAACCTGTGATACCTCGTGTAGGAGGAAAAAAGGGTCAGAGAAAGGTGATCTTGATCACCTATTTAAATACCGTTTATTTAAAATTGACCAAACTACAGTGCTTGGGAAAACAAAACTCTGTTCTGTTTAAAGAAAACTGTCTCAAATACAAAAATAAATTTAAAGTAACTTTGTAATTTGTAGTACAAAAAACAATTATTACACAAAACAGGACACTGAAAACAGTGCTGTTATGGCTGTTGAAAAAAAACAACAGCAAACATGAAACAACTGAAACAATTAGAGTGTAATGTATGCATGAAACTTACCAAGTGGAGAAATCTAAATTATTTTCTACTGAAACTGGTTATTTGTTTATGCTGTTCAACACTTTCAAGAAACAAAATGAAAAAAAAAAAAAAAACATTTTGAGGAAGACATTACTTTTTGAGGTCATATGGTCGCTTGTATGCTTGTATTATTATGTAAACTTCTTCTTCAAATGGTATGTAATAAAACTTGGATAAAAACTCACAACCATTCAAGATTACATACCACTTATTATATGGCTTGTGTTTGTAGCCGATATAATGCGTGCTCTGATTGGCTAATTGTGACTGAATTGTAGGGCATTATGAAGTTATTATTAACCGAGAGTGAGGTCATTACAGGGAAATCTCAGACCAGTTTTGGCCTGCTCTTCGTCCTTTGGATAATAAAACTCGCTCTCGCTGTGGCTCTCTTCGTCGCTCCTACTAAAGAAGTATCTGTATGCTAGTCTTTTTTCCAGTTATTGAAAATATAGATAAACTTTGTAGATATTTTTTGTTGTTTTCGCCCATGCACTCGTAGCTTTTATTCTCAACTCAAAAGAGCCGTCAAGCCAAGAAAAAATTTCATGGTGCCCGGTCAGCAGCCAATCAGAGTGCATGTACTATAATTGTAGCCATATAATAAATGACAATAATCATAATCTTCTCTAGCATTTACATAAAGCCAATATTATCAAGTTTAGAAACTCAAAAATAATACAACAAATTGAAAAGGAATTTAACAAAAAATCAACATTCCATCAGTGCATGATTAAATTGGTCAAGCTAAATCTGATTTTTCTCAACAAATGGATGTGTACATTATCCTGATTTAAAACGAGCAAGAGCTGAGACATCTCAAATTAGTCTGATATGTTAACAACTTTTCTTGTTTCTCAATTTACTATACAGACATTGGAGAACAAGACATGCAAAGAAAACCACTTCAGATAATAAAGGAGCCTCATAAATGACTGCTCTCGTCATATAACTTAATCTACAATATACCACCCTTGAGGGATAACTTTACAGATTACACAGCAGCATGTCAAGCCAAAGTCAACCTAATTTGGGTATAGACTTTGTAGACTGGATCAATATTTTCAAATAATATTCCCAGTTTAGTAATCACAATAATAATAAAAATGTTATTATTATCATGATAAAACCCAACCAGCAGGTCAGCTTGTAGCTTGCACCTCTCTCGTGGCTTTCTTGAGGCTGACTTTCATAAATTCTGGCTTGCTGGCCTCCGATTCTTTCTCTTTCTCCATATCCTAACACAAAGAAAAAAAAAACGTCAAAATTAAAGCGTTACTGCTGAGAAAGGCAATTGTTGGTCAGAAAAAGGGGTCTTAACCAATTCATTCACAATCAAAAAATGCAACAATGACAATATTTATTTTTTCACAATGCAATCTGCAATCTGATTAACGGGTGGAATTTTTCTATCTACATTGTAGCCTGCCAACCCAGGTGGACTCCTAGCCCTGGTTTCGTGAGCTTGTGTGCATAAGCTTATGTTACATGTAGGACCAAAATAGATATTTTGAAGCCTTTTGAATGTTTTTAAAAGTAAACAATGTTGCTTTACAAATAATATCCCCTAACATAGAAGTTTACAAGAGGAGTGTCGCTTTGGGCCGCTGGAGCTCCACTAATAATTTTCTAATTATTACAGGTGGCACAAATCAAGCATCTTACTGCTGTGTAAATTAAATAAAACTAAAGTATTTTGACTCACCTCCTGCTTCTGAGAGAGGTTTCGAAATCTGGATTCAAGTTCACTATCATTCCCTTTTTCTGCTTTGATTGATTTCTTTTGTTCAAATTTTTCCCAAGTTTTCACAAGTTCTGGTCTACCAAGTTGAATACCTCTAAAACGTAAGAAAGTAAGGAAATAAAAACATTCTTCTCAAATGCAATTAATGATGTCTTAAGGTGTAATGCATATGTGGGAAGGATGGGAAATTAGTTCTTGGTGATGGCCGAAATGGGTAGAGCATCCACCTTGGTGTTACCGATGTTATAGCTAGGACTGGTCTGAATCCTGCGTAGGACTTTCATTTTTCTGTATTGTATTGTATTGTATTTTCAGTTGTCCTTTTGCCGGTCACTAAGCAACTACTGTAATTTCCCAAAAAAGAAAATAATTTATTATAAAGTTGTTAAAATGAAAATTAATAATATATTTTTTGTACAAATCCTGTCCAACTTTCTAAACAAAAAGCAAGGGAGAAATGACATAACAATGCTGGGCATTTTGTTAACTATGTTCATGTGGACTAAACCATTTCCAGGGTTGCATGGGAGAGGTTTTTCCTGTAAATGGTTGTGTCTGAAAAGTAGGTGATGCCAGTTTAAAATAGGGAAATGTAATATCTGCTGACAAACAATGCTGTAGGGTAACAACCCAAGAAAACAAGGTAGGTAGTAGTGACTTGCAGCTGCCTTCTTTTGTCTTTCACTCCAAATAGTATAGTTGCTTAAATAGACAGATTTTATCCTGGCTAATGTTAACTGAAAACAGCACTGACAAATGTATAAGTACAAGGGGGTCTTTCTTGGTCAAATACACCACATCATGAAGTTGAAAACTGGCTGTCAATAATAATAATTATATTATTAATGTTGTCGTTAACTTGCTGTCAACTGTAGTGAAATATGACTGAATATCATAAATGAAAATCATATTTCTTCGCATTTTTGTTTTGTGTGTTCTTAGGGGCATTTTTATAATTTATAATTTTTCCTCCTCCAAGAATTATGTGCTCTTTATCAACTCCAGGACTGTCAATAAGTTTTGAAGCAGGTGTAACACTCAGGATTTCACCCGTAACATGTTAATCCATGGCTGATGGCCACGTAAAATTAATGAAGGCCTGAAGGGCCTGAGCCCTTAGGGGCGTCTGGAGGCATGCTCCCAGCTAGAAAAGCTTTAAAATTAGACCCTTGCATGGCATCTGACAGGATGCGGCGATGCGGATCCGCATAATTCACTGAAATCCGCATCTTCTGCATAATTCCGATATTTTCCGCATAATTCCGATATTTTCCGCAAAAAACAGAAGAAATACCTGATATTAGTGATAAAGCAGCTCCTTAACATCCTTAAAAACATAAAAGCCGAAGAAATTGACTCTTTTGAAACGTTTATTTTCCTGAACATTGAAGAAAACACACCATTTTGTTCGCAAGATGAAAGTTCGTAAGAAAGATCGTAAGCAGTTTCCGCGCATTTTTTCGCCAATGAGCCTGGACACTAGTTTTTGTTCCTACAATGCTTTCCATTGGACGAGAAACAGTTACACTTCAGCAAATGACTTAGTTTCAATGATCGAGGGAATGGATCCCGCTCCAAAGGTATTACAATTTTGCTCCATTATCTCTAGCCTGCACAGGCTACATTATCTCCAAATTGAAACAAAATTCATGATGAGAAACAAAATAATTTTTTATCGCTTTATTTATTTTACCAAAAGTTGCGGCAAAATCCCAACTGCTAACCCTTTTATTTCAACGGTGAAAGCTGGTTGCAAATTGGTGACTCCTCCATGTATTTTAATCACAAAGGGCAAAAATTCAGTCACAAATGCGATTGTATTGGTTGCAATTTCGATTACGGATTTACCGTAAGCATGTAAATACATTGGACGGGCCTAATTATTAGTTTTATAACTTGTTTAAGTTTCCGCATAATCCGGTGTAATTTCCGCATAATCAACGCATGTTTCCGCATAATATGGCCAAAAATTTCCGCATAATCTTTAATTTTTTTCCGCATCCTATCAGAAGCCATGCCCTTGGAAATACACTTTCCTGCTCTCTGAGGCGCAACTTTTTTATTTCCTCAATCAAACAGTAACGAAAATAAAACAGGGCAAAAACATAATTATTAGACAATGTTACAAAAAATTTAATAGTGAAGTACATGATGTTGTAAGTGCCTCGTCTTATTTAAGCTGACGAGTGGTTGTTTTTGCTGGATTCGGCATTCATGGGTGTGAATTGATACATTCTTTTTATAACTACTACATTTTATATAGTATTCGCAGACATGAATGAAGTTGTTAATTTCTGGTGTACCCATGAATAAAGAATATTAAACTTCGGTTTCCAAAACTAATAATTAAAAGATAAGCTACCCACGTGAAAATGGCCACACAATACAGAACCGTGAAAAATGGTCAGCGGAATCCACTTATATTAAGTATGGTGCACTGAATAATGGGTTTTGTTGCTAAAAATGGGGTTGGAATCCAACAACGATCGATGGGGGATGTTCTCCAAGGTTTTTTACGGAAAAGGTTACTTTGGAATTTTACCCAAAACACACCTTAGAATCAGGAACACAGACAACACAAGGCAGCAATAATTATTATATTATTTCCTTAAAAAGGTAAATGTTTACAAAAAAGTTTCAATTTGTTTTGCCACATGAATATTCATTCTGCAGCAACCATCACCCATACAGTGTTCATGTAACATCGACTGAAACCGTAATAGGTTTCATGGGTTACGGCCCCCAATGACAGCCCTGAACTCCACAAACCGCAGTCCTGTAGGAGCTTACACTGTAAATAATTGTATTCAACATATTCAATCTTAGTTTTGCCATGTTAGAGACCCACATTCCTTTTTCACAGAGAAAAAAAAAATCCACAAACTCACCTTTGTTGGCTAAATTTAAGATCTTTCCTTAACTCATCTTGTTCTTTGGAGGAATTGAGGGGTGCCCTTGTTCTCTTCAACTCCGGAGTTGTAGGAGGCGTACTTTCAAAGTAATCCTCCTTTGGATATTTTGGATGATTCCTCCCTAATAACACAAAATTAATTTTAAATGTTTGTGAGTCTTCAAGATCCAACTAAAACTGCTCCTTGAGGGTCTAACATAAAAGATCCATAAAAATATACCACTCCTAAAATGTCCTTTTCATATTGCACAGCTCCAAATTAGAGACCAGCTAGCAGCAACTGCTCCTACTTTTTTTTAAAAGCAGTTGCTTGACACACCTTGAGCACAGAGAAACTGTGCTACTACAAAATCCTCTTTGCTTTAAAGTTTCCTTCATACACCAGCTCAGACATTTTTGTGATAATAATAATTATTACTTTTGTCTCCATAAATGCAATAAAAAAAAATCCTTCTTCAAACAAAGAAAAGGTTCATTTTTATGATTCTTTCCCTTCACTTTTCTTAAGGTAACATAAGACCTTCACGGGTGTCCCTCGCTAAAATTCTTCTCGACATGCTTTGTTACAGGCGCAATAGCCATAAACTATACATCAATTATTGAAAGGCTATGGAATGCACTTTCCGGTAAACACATTTTTTTTCACTTTATCAAAATCGAAAAAAGGGCAGGGCAAAAAAACCTTGAGCAACCAATGTCTCTCTGATCGAATTTATTGCTCAGTATCAAATTTTAATGCAAAGGGAACCCTACTGTATGATGTCATTCACAAGGCATTTATTGTCACAACCTTGTGAGGCTTTTTTTGATATTCCAATAAATTATTGGTTGCTTAGAAAATTTAGTTTCAAATACGCATATCAAAAATTTACGGATAAAGGTTAAGTAGTAGGCCATTGCGGGAGTTCAATTTGAAAAAAAAAAACAGAAATCCCTCTCACAGTATTATAGGTTGGTATCTTGGGAGTCCTCAAGCGAAATTTCAAGACAATCCAATAAATTTTCACACCCTATATCAATTCGCTTAAAGGGAACCTCCACTAAAACAACAAAATAACTTTAAACCTCAGAACATAATGTTTACAATTGGAATTGCTCAATCTTTTTCCAATGGAAGCGTTTGTATTCGAGAAAAATAAATTCCAAAAACGCTTATTTTGGCTTTCAAATTTCCCGGGCGCCGCCATCTTGAATAATTGTGATGTACCGTATTTACCCGTGTATAAGTCGATCCCATGTATAAGTCGACCCCCCATTTTTGATGGCAAAAAAAGAAATTTCTTAATTTCTTTGTTCATGGGATACTAATCTTGCATTATTCGATTTCTGGAACTGTGGATTCACAAAAAATTAAGGGCCTCAAGCGCTTAATAGTTTCGTGGTTCAGCGGTTGTTGTATGTGCGGGCATTTTGTCCTTGAATCTCGAAAAAGTTCTCAGAAAATCGAACATGTAAACCTCAAACTAACCTGTTTCGTTGTTCAAGGATAAAGGGCTTTAGAGGATAAGCACAACATCACAGAAGCAGGAGTCAATCTTTGAAAATAACTTCAAAAACGATGCGAAATGTGCAAGGTTTATTGATGCTTGACTTATAATTTCTCACATGGCAAACGAAACAAAACTCATAAACCAAACAATACAAAGTTTGCAAAAGCATTTAAATCATCCAGGTTTGTATAAAGAATAAAAAACAATCATTACCAACCAGCATTTTGAGGCAACACGAGTGACGATCATGCTTGCACGCAAACACGAGATATTGTGCCAGGTTACTAAGCCGTTGAAGGATCGCGTTTTATTTGAAGAAACAAGAATGTCTTTTAGAGCTTTCCGCCTTTGGAAAATGAAAATTTCCAGTGTCTATTTCATATTTGTGCTTGTGAGTATCTTCAACATTTAAAGTAAAACAAATCCTTTTTCATTTCAACTGGAATTGCTTTTACATTCATTTTGAAGTCTTTCGTCCACTGCGTTCGTTATGCCCAAAGACCACATTATGATGTTAATTTTGAATAAATTATTTAGCTGGAACTTGGCTCGAAATCTTTGACCCATGTATAAGTCGAGGGCGATTTTTGGAGCTTCTTTTGAGGCCACAAAAGGTCGACTTATACACGGGTAAATACGGTAACTTGGTTGCCCTATTGTTCTGATACAAAGAGTGATTGTTCTGGAACAATAGGGCAACCAAGTTACGTCACAATTATTCAAGATGGCGGCGCCCGGGAAATTTGAAAGCCAAAATCAGCATTTTTGGAATTTATTTTTCTCGAATACAAACGCTTTCATTGGAAAAAGATTGAGCAATTCCAATTGTAAACATTATGTTCTGTGGTTTAAAGTTATTTTGTTGTTTTAGTGGAGGTTCCCTTTAAAGAGGATACACTTGGGTAAAAATGAACTTTTAGGTTTTTTTTCACTTCCAAAGTTTTACAAACTTTTCACGCCTCTTGATCCATCACCTGTCAACACGCAAAAACGGCACATAACAACAGCCAATGGGAACACAAGATGTTCTGCAGAGTTCCTTGGAACGAACCGCAAAATGTTTTTTTTATTTCTTTAATTATTTACGGCCACACTTCTTTTTAGGTTTTACTATGGACTCTTTTCTTGTTTATCCTTCCCAGGAAAAAGTCATTCCCAGGGAGTAAACCAACGACAATGTGTGAAAAAAATTGATGATTTTTTTAACAAACAACATGACTTGAAATTCAAGACCACAATTAATTTCCCGTGAAACACGTGACCAAATTCCTTGCGTTGACAGCTTCTAATTGGCTTTCCCACCTTTGCTGACTGAGAAAGATCCTTTGAATAGATGTTTTCGTTAATAACTTGGGCTTTTGTTTAACATTTTGGAGTATTTTTTTTTGAAAATGTACTTTAAGTAGTGTTGATTACTATGAGATAAGAAAAAAATCGCAAAAATTTCACCTGTGAAGGTCTACAGTAACCTTAAATAAAGTTTTACTTTTCTTACATTTTAAAAGAAAGCTTTAACAATTAAATTTTGCAATAATAATGAAAACAAGAAGAAACAGTAAAGCAACAGGGCTGAGAGTTGGAGAGATCCTTTACTTCTCAGTATTTTAGCGAACTACTCACATAAGTCTCAAGCAAGAAATACTACATGTAACAATTAAAGTAGGAAACACTTGCCAAATGGTTGTTTGTTTTATCTAATCAACTCCCTTTTCTGTTTGGTGGGGGAATGAAGGACCGATCTGATCAGCCTTAGCAAATCTAGTATTTAAATGTAGTATCACGGCCAATCACAAGTTTGGTGATTGAATATTGCGTCAACAGATCTTGGGAGTTAATCATACATGTAGGACCCCTCAGATTGACTACAGCGAAGGAAGAGTGAAAACACATTCTCCAGGTGCTTCCACTAAGCTTTACTGTCCTGCTTTGTTTTTTAAATGAAAAAGAACATGTGTTCACAGCATATTCTTTATGGACACACATGAGTCCATACTTCTACAGCTGTACCTGGCTGAGGATTTTGTTGTATCTTAGCTGTTAATTCACACAGAGCATCCATTTTGAACTTTTGTTGCCTTGAAGACACATCCATTCGTTCTAACGTCAAAGGATCAATAACTTCAATGCACTGAAAGAAAGAATAAGCAGGAATTATATAATAATAATACTAATAATAATTTAATAATACTTTATTTATATAGCGCTGATTACATTACATTGTCCAAGAGCGCTTAACAAGTTCCAAAAATAATAACAGTAATAATACTAATATAAAAATAAAAGAATAAGATAATATTTAATATAAAATAATAAAAATCAATAATTAGTAATATTTAAATATGTACTCATAGCTAACAAAAATATGAGCTCTTAAAAAGATGTCTTAAGTTTCTTCTTAAAAATGTCAATAGAGTCACACCTCCTAATTTCTAAAGGAAGACCATTCCATAATCGAGGTGCACAAATAGAGAAGGCACATGAGCCATACGTCTTAAGATTAAATTAAGATTAATATTTCTGCTGACTTTCTGGAAACAATTCAAATATGTTTTTTGCTTTGATCTAACTGATATAAGATGGGGATGCAGATCACTATGATAACCCAGCTGTAAAATTCAATATGTAAAATTTTCATCAATATTAATTTTTGCTTTTTTTAAATGCAAGGAGATCACACTGTTGCAATAGCAAGAAAAGTGAGGAAAATTTATTGATAGACCAACTTCGTAAATGTAATTTTGCCTTTCGCTTTGAATATAGATCATTAAGATGCAACACCAAAAATTCGCCTGGAATAAGAGGAAATAATACTTCAAAACAAGTGTTGTCTACAGAATTAACAATGACTTAAGGGCAAGCTGTTCCACCTTCTGCTGCTACATGTAACAGTTCAAAAAAATAATGAAGTCTTTAGACATGGCTGTTAGATTCAGGAATTGCACAGCATGTTGTTTGCAAGCCTTTGTTAGGATTTGCCATATTTGTTTGCTGGTGACGGGGAAAAAAACTGAAAAACTTTCCTTAATTTTTCTCTCTAAAGCTTTGCCTCTACAAATAAGTATAAAACTCACTAGAGCTTAGTCATAATTTAAATACTTATGTTTTTAAATATTCACCCTTACTTTAAGCACCAAAAAAACAGTGGAGAAGCAGCGACACCGTTAAGTGATAACAAAACAAGCCTGTTCTTCTTTTTCAAAACACCTTGTGGTCTCAACAGAAAATGCTACTTTTAATAACTCATTTTCAAGGATAAGGAATAATATTTCAAATTACAGTATATTTAGTTGATTTAAAAGTTTCCTTTTATGTATTTTTTTTTCATCATAAAAGCAAAAATCAAACTAGGTTTAAATAACCTTGCTAAAATCTTATGAAAACAAACCAAGTTTCGGTTGTGGCAACAATAATCACTGAATAATACAACACCTACCTTCTTGAAATAATAATTATTATTACATAAACTTTAAAAGACTGTTCCAAGACTACCACAATTTGAATGAAATAACATATTGTGCAAAGTCCAAGATAATATTCCACAAAATTGAGGAAAAGGAACCTGATTGTAAAGGGCAACTTCATGTAATCAGAATGGCTTAATATTTAATTACAAAGTAAAACATGTGTTCACATAAACAACAACTTGGCCCCCTGGTATCAACAGTACAGATAATAAATAGTGGTAAATTCTTATTTTTCTCTGGAGAAGTTTGTGAAAAAAAAATTCAAAATAAAACCCAACACATCCATATTGTGGAAAATACCGATGAAATTATAAGGCATTCGATATTCCAGTCTGTCGTTATATTTACCGGAAATACAATACAAGGATATAA
Organism: Montipora capitata; assembly: GCA_949126865.1. NCBI lineage: Eukaryota > Metazoa > Cnidaria > Anthozoa > Scleractinia > Acroporidae > Montipora > Montipora capitata. Next base: position 46,648,736 of record OX421450.1, read on the forward strand.
ATTAAATATCTTATATTCCTGTTTGTCTTAAAGTTAGAGCAGTAAACTCACTATGATAAAATTAATTTGTTTATTTAAGGCAAAATGTTAAAATTCAGAGTAAGCTAGCACATTAATTTAACACGCCCTTTTAATTTCTAGGTTTGTTTTAGAAAAGAAATAAATAGACAGCTGTTTGACGTATTGCCAACATTGATTTTAAAATATCAATACCGAACACAAAAATAAAGAAGACATACATTATAGCTTATAATTAAGAGTTCATCTGAATGAATGATTGTTGGTATTCTACCAAGCTATTACACAAAATGCTACATCTATTTTGAAAGGCCCACATCAGTGTCGTTTCTGACCGACATATTGATTCAATGGCCATCGTCTCTTGAAATTCAAATTAGGAAACCACCACATGCAAACAAAAATTACGCGAGGATAAGGAAAGAACAACATATCCGTACAATGGGGCCATTTAGCAATTATTGCAATTAAAGCTTCACAATAAACGCAGTAAAAATTAAAAATATATCCACCTTTGAAACACTCGGCCGACGATATAAGCGAAACAACTAAGAAAAGAAACACAATCGAAAGGGAATTACATTGGACGCAAAACAATCCTAGCTCTCTTGACAGCTACTACGGCTGTAGTTAGAGAACGAAAATTCACGACATAATAAACATGAAATCCCAAGGTACCAACCCTCACCAGAATATTTCCGTTAGTTGTAAGCCAGACAAATTAATGAACAGATCTGTCAAGAATATTGGTAGGGGATCCGAAATCATAAAAGCTATGACACTAGCTTATTAACTGGACCAAAGTTGTTGCCGAATGAAATCATAATAAAGGACTACCTTCAACCCTTTAAGAGCATTTTACATGTAAAAGCTTTATTCGACTGTTCCGTACTTGACAAATTCCAATGTTGCCTAGAAATACAAATCGTTTCAGACGAAAGCTAAAAAAGATAAGCGAAAGCCAGCTGGAATGAAAGGACACTAGTACAGCTTGCACCTGCGAGCTACCAGACCGTAGTCAAGCTCTTTCTCTGAAGGATAAAATGCCATTAGTGGGCTAAAGATGAATTAAGTTAGCTGTAATTACCTTTCTGACCTCCAATACGGGGATAAATCAATCAGCTTCTCTTATCACAACAACCAGAAAGTTTCGAATGAGCAACCGGGTGACGACGGATGTGTTGGCATATTTCTGATGAAATGACGCGTGAAAAACTGGGTTCGAAACTCTCATAGATTCCAAATTTGGTAAAGACTTTTATCATAATTATTTATACAAATTTTTTTCAACGAAAGACAAAATAATTCAATGGCCAACAGACTGAGAACAAAAAACCTCCGCGAAAACCCAAAGAGCAAATGAACCGTGACGCTAGCCGAAAAGACTGTCAACTCCAGCATCGACGAAAAATATTTGAACATATTCACAAATCATGTTTCTATGAATTTTCAACAGGTACATGTTAATTCCCCAGCAAGAATTGTCACATTTCAAGTCTAATAAAGAGGTGAATAATAGAGATATCTCGGGAATTTTATTGAATGGTATATTTCTCGACTGGAGGGGGAAGCGTAAACTTGAACCCTCCAATATATTTGTCGCATACAGGAGTACG
>OX421450.1:46655369-46662869 GCA_949126865.1 Montipora capitata
CATCGGCCTTTATCTACCTTCATCTACCTTCATTCACGTTCATCTATCTTCATTTCGTGACCTTCATCTACCTTCAGTTACCTTCATCTGCCTTTATTCACGTTCATTTACCTTCATCTACCTCCATCTACTTTCATCGGCCTTTATCTACCTTCATCTACCTTCATTCACGTTCATTTACCTTCTGCTACCCACATTCTTTTCATCCGCGTTCATTTATCGTCATTTACCTTTATTCACGTTCATTTACCTTCATGTACCTTCATTTACCTTCACTAACGTCCATTTATCTTCAGCTACCTACATCTACCTTCATCCTTCATTTAGCTTTATTTACCTTCATCTAGCTTAGTCTAGCTTCAATCGCAATCATCTGCCTTCATTCACCTTAATATACCTTCATTCACGTTCATTGACCTTCATATACTTTCATTTACCTTCATCTGCCTTTACTCACATTCATTTACCTTCACTTCATTCACGTTCATATACCTTAGCTTACCTTCATTAACATTCATTTACCTTAATATACCCTTATTCACGTTCATTTACGTTTAGCTACCCAAATCTTCCTTCATCCGCGTTTAATTATCTCCATTTACCTTTATTCACGTTCATTTGCCTTCATATACCTTCACTAACGTTCATTTACCTTCAGCTACCTACATGTTCCTTCAGGGGCACCCAACGAGAATATAGTTCAAAACCACTTAAACACAGCATTGTTAAACTTATTTTGGTATTTAAACGGTAGATATAGGCATATTTTTATCCCCTAAAAAATTTTCATCTGTTCGGATTTCCTAGCTAAAAGTCTAGTGATCCGAAAATTATAGGGATCAAAACGTACCTTTTCGAAAATTTTAGCCAGAAAAAAGGCTCCCGAAAATTCTAGGTGACCTTTTTAGGGTAAAAATCCGTTAAAAATGAGCAATTATACCATTTTTCAGATGTTCCAAAATCCTAGGAGAGAGAGGCAGGAAAGCAAGAAATTTTACAACAAATTATAAATCTCAAATCGTCTTCCGAACAGATATTTTCCGAAAATTGACGTTGGGTGCCCCTGTTCCTTCATCCACGTTTTTACCTTCATCTACCTTCATTCACGTTCATTTACGTTCTAATATACCTTCAGCTACCTCCATCTACCAGGGTGTCAAGTGACAAATGACATTCCGAGATAGCAAAGACAGTGGCCAAAAATAGGAAAACATAGGAATTCGCATCCCAAAATAGGAACAAAATAGGAAGCTTTCTTTGGATTCTACCCACTTAAGGGGGTCTCAATGGGAGGATAGCTTTCACGACTAAGGTTAGAAAACTTGGCTTTTCACAGCTAATGGTTATTTTTTTCCCGTCACGGTTAACTTACATGAAAAACGAAGAAACGTCCCTCATTGAAATGAAAGTCTTTTTGAGGTTCTCTGTGTTAGTTAGTAGGGTCTTAGTGCACATTGAAAAGAATAAGTCATTGGTCATCAGAATGCGACTTACATTTTTGTGAAGACCTCCAACTGGGGGCAAGAGAGGATGAGGTAAGAGAACGGATCCCCCATATTCGGGCCAATGATAGTTTTTTTTAAATCTCATCCGAGCTACGCAGCTATTTTTAGAGAGGCACCTGATTGGCAAGTTGTAATGACGTAATGAAATTTCAAATATGCGTGGCGTTGGGAACGAAAACTTAAAATAGCTTTGCGAAACCAAAAATAGATTTTTAAAAACTGCGATGGGCATGGGAGTCCGTTCTCTTACCTCATCTTCTCTTGGTGGGGGTTATTTGGGACTTGTTTTGTCTTGTCAGCCAAGCTTAGCGAGATGGAATGTCCACGAGAAGAGCAAAGGAGGTAAAACGGTGTTGAGTGCCCTGAAGTCTCTAAATACCTCAAAACAATCCCTATTCCACTTTTAAAAGTAAAAAAAATCACGCTAAATGCTTTTATTTTTTTTTCACGGCTAACGGTTTTTTTGTTGTTGTCATTTTTCTTGACGTGTCACGGCTAACGGTTAACCCCATTGAGACCCTCTCCTAACAAAGCCAACAACAGCTTTCAGTTCCACAAACTAATGCCTTATTCAATATCTAACACTTGCAGACAAGATGGAATGCATCCGTCATAGAAACAAATGTTCAAACTTGTTACCAAGTAAAACTTGGTGCAACGGAGGTTGCACCAACATGGCGGCTCCATACAAAACCCTGCAAAGTTGCGGGAAATCACTCACACACTTGGTCGGCCGAAGGCGGGCAACCACTTGTTTATTCCACAGCCTCTTATTAGCCGTCAGTGCAGCAATCTCACTTGCTTCGAATGCCCCAGTATCCCTCTTAACAGTGTCAATATAGGTAGTTCTCGGTCTTCCCCTCCCGCGATGACCATGTGTGCGCTCCCAAAGGACTAATTTCTGGGTGCTTTGCTCTGGATGGCGATAACAGTGTCCCGCTAGTTGTAGTCTACGGGAGGCTATTTTGTTGCTGACTGCTGGTAGTTCTCCGTACAGTTGTTGGTTTGGTATATGGTTGCTCCAGTGGATGTTTAAGGCTTTGCGCAGCATGATTCGACAAATAACTCAGAAACGATGCACCGCACAGACCTGAGAATCGGAGAGGAGATTTCTAAATTTGTCTCCTACAACATTCCAAGTTTTTGGCGTTTTTTCATTTGTGTGATAGAAACGAAGGTAATGTTTCACAATTTGTCATGAATGTTAAAGGAACTCACTATTCATAACGACGCGATGTTGCGGCAGATCACAGAGGCGGTCATGATTATTACTGCCCACTCTTTGTATCACTTACTTGTTAACCTTTTAAGTGCTAAGCGCTTGTTTGTTTGTTTCTTTTGTACTTTTTCGGCGATACTACGAAAACCACCGATCTGTGGAATGGGCCAAAATTATCGAGTCTCTGCCCCGCCCACTTTCGTTAAACATTTTGATGAAGTTCCTTTCCCACGGGATTAAGGTGTACAAAAAAATCCCAACAATGGAAAAACACGTTTTCAAAATTTATGTCTGATTTCTTTGGCAATCGATAAAAAAAATTCCCACAAACAAACCTGTGGTGAAGTCTCTCCCTTTCCCGATAATGTCCTGTCTATTCTTCATTTTCAAGTCTTCTCCGGGAGCCTTTCCACGATTATAGAGCCTTCCATATGCACTCAGTTCTGCCGTTACCTCTTAAGAATTTGAACCATTTACAAGCGAAAGTGGGTGAGGCAGAGACACGTAAATTCCCACCCATTACAAAGATCAGGGGTTTTCGTCGTAAACGGTCTGCAGAACTTGGCTCCACTGTGTAAGAAGTACTCATTAAAACATCTGCTGCTTTAGGTCAACGTGGGCTCATGTATGAACATCACGTGACAAATGTCCATTTCATATAACGAGAGCCAGCACGTTCGCCCTAATCTGATAGGTTTATCATTTTATAAGTGGTTTTTTGAGCCAACTTCGTCCACAGAAGCCCCCAGGCTGGCATCATTAAGCCGGAATGTGGTTAAAGCCAAGCCTTTGAAAGAAAACAGAGGTGAGAGATGGTTTCACGCGGACTGGGACGCCTAAAATGCTCTGTTGTAAACATGGCGGTTCACCAATGAAGTTGTCTCTCTGGCCTTTCTGTGGACGCATTCCAGGACCTACCGATACAATTTGGGCAAGTTCTGAAAGCTAAAATCTTCAATCGATGCGTTATTTTGCTGGTAGGACTGGGTGGCCCGACACTTATGAAAAAAACTATGAAATGAGAATCGGGAGTCTTCCCTTGTCATGGAATGGCAGAATTACCCAGAATTCTTTTTGGGCATGAGCGAGGCAACTTAAGAAGCACGAGACTGGCCCTCATCGAATGGCTGAAGCGCGGCCAGAGGAAATGATTTCTAGCCAGATACTCCGGAGTAGGCCTGGTGTGTGCTGTTAACTTAGAGTCTGGATTTCTGAACAAGTTTTTATCATAGAAAATTCGCGAGAAAGTTGTGCTTTCATTTCACTGTAATCTAGCTCGTGTCAAAGAAACGGCATAATGTAAATAAGAGAATGACGAGATTTATATTTGCAGATGACCTGTCCTCTTACTACTAAAGTCAAACTCTACATCTCTATGCAATAAGCGCATTCAAAATTTCCTCATATTACTTTATAAAAGTATGTTTCTTGTTTTTTTTGAAAAAAAAAAAGGGTTTTTCTGCTTATATGAAAAATACGTTTTCTCTCCCTATGCATGATCTTCGCTGAAATTACTTTCTGTCCCTCAATAAACCTAGAACAACCAGTTATGGTCTTAGTTCTTTTTTCTGACGTATCAGCTAAGTTGCGGAATGCGCTACCTGATTTTATCCGTACCTATGAGTTTACTGGTTTTAAAAGAGAATCCAGGGCCGCATTTTGTACAGCGGCTTTTCTTTTTAATAAATATATCTTTTAAATATTATGTATTTAGTATGTATCTGTATATGCTATGTATTTTAGCTGCGAATGTAATGCCTCGAAGACATTAGCGCCTGTTGTTATTCTGAAATTCGAGATGACAGTATGTATGTTACCTTTCGCAGGGCGCGTGCGCACACTTTGTAATCTGCGACTCCAGTGTATACCATATGAGAGAGAAAATGACCTTTCCCTTAAATATATAAGCGATCGTATTCTTACGCTATATTGACAAGGGCGGTTTGGAGCTGTGAGTAGGCGTGGGATTTGTCACTTATGGTTTAGGGGCCGACATATCTCTCCCTCAATGCCGTACCGGGAGGCAAGGTCGGTAGCAGAAAGCAGCGAAGGGCCAACTGCGTCCAAAAGCGATCGCACGGGCCGAAATCCCGGGATGACTCGTTTGGTACGACGCTCCAGCGCTATGTCTGGAGGTACTGCGTTTTCCTCTCTTGTTCAAACATTCCGTCAGCGCATGCGTAAATGTTCTGTGGCTCTCCGATACCTAGCCTGACAAAAAAATTAACATGCTGGTCTTTACCAGCAATTGACATTTCAATTCACGATTCTACAGGCATAAACGTAACGTAAGAACCGTGCGTGTCTGGTCTTCGCGAGACAGAGGTGAGAGATGGTTTCATGCAGACTGGGACGCCTAAAATGCTCTGTTGTAAACATGGCGGTTCACCAATGAAGTTGTCTCTCTGGCCTTTCTGTGGACGCATTCCAGGACCTACCGATACAATTTGGGCAAGTTCTGAAAGCTAAAATCTTCAATCGATGCGTTATTTTGCTGGTAGGACTGGGTGGCCCGACACTTATGAAAAAAACTATGAAATGAGAATCGGGAGTCTTCCCTTGTCATGGAGTGGCAGAATTACCCAGAATTCTTTTTGGGCATGAGCGAGGCAACTTAAGAAGCACGAGACTGGCCCTCATCGAATGGCTGAAGCGCGGCCAGAGGAAATGATTTCTAGCCAGATACTCCGGAGTAGGCCTGGTGTGTGCTGTTAACTTCGAGTCTGGATTTCTGAACAAGTTTTTATCATAGAAAATTCGCGAGAAAGTTGTGCTTTCATTTCACTGTAATCTAGCTCGTGTCAAAGAAACGGCATAATGTAAATAAGAGAATGACGAGATTTATATTTGCAGATGACCTGTCCTCTTACTACTAAAGTCAAACTCTACATCTCTATGCAATAAGCGCATTCAAAATTTCCTCATATTACTTTATAAAAGTATGTTTCTTGTTTTTTTTGAAAAAAAAAAAGGGTTTTTCTGCTTATATGAAAAATACGTTTTCTCTCCCTATGCATGATCTTCGCTGAAATTACTTTCTGTCCCTCAATAAACCTAGAACAACCAGTTATGGTCTTAGTTCTTTTTTCTGACGTATCAGCTAAGTTGCGGAATGCGCTACCTGATTTTATCCGTACCTATGAGTTTACTGGTTTTAAAAGAGAATCCAGGGCCGCATTTTGTACAGCGGCTTTTCTTTTTAATAAATATATCTTTTAAATATTATGTATTTAGTATGTATCTGTATATGCTATGTATTTTAGCTGCGAATGTAATGCCTCGAAGACATTAGCGCCTGTTGTTATTCTGAAATTCGAGATGACAGTATGTATGTTACCTTTCGCAGGGCGCGTGCGCACACTTTGTAATCTGCGACTCCAGTGTATACCATATGAGAGAGAAAATGACTTTTCCCTTAAATATATAAGCGATCGTATTCTTACGCTATATTGACAAGGGCGGTTTGGAGCTGTGAGTAGGCGTGGGATTTGTCACATATGGTTTAGGGGCCGACATATCTCTCCCTCAATGCCGTACCGGGAGGCAAGGTCGGTAGCAGAAAGCAGCGAAGGGCCAACTGCGTCCAAAAGCGATCGCACGGGCCGAAATCCCGGGATGACTCGTTTGGTACGACGCTCCAGCGCTGTGGAGCTGTGAGTAGGCGTGGGATTTTTACATATGGTTTAGTTGCCGACATATCTTTCCCTCAATGCCGTACCGGGAGGCAAGGTCGGTAGCAGAAAGCAGCGAAGGGCCAACTACGTCCAAAAGCGATCGCACGGGCCGAAATCCCGGGATGACTCGTTTGGTACGACGCTCCAGCGCTATGTCTGGAGGTACTGCGTTTTTCTCTCTTGTTCAAATATTCCCTTAGCTCATGTGCAAATGTTCTGGCTCTTCGATACCTAGCCTACCAAAAGTAATTAACGTGCTGGTTTTTTTTTTTTAACCAGCGTTTGACATTTCCGTTGGTTTTTTAGGCATAAACGTATCGTAAGAACCGGGCGTGTCTGGTCTTGTCTCAGACAGATGCGAGAGATGGTTTCATGCAGACTGGGAAAGGAAAGGAAAGGAAAGGAACTTTATTTAAGTGTCTAATCTTCTAGCACTGTAGAGCACTTTTCGGGGACACTGTAAATTGAAATTAACAAGTTAACGCAAATGAAATCAAATGTTGGTTTTTGAGGAGAGGGGAAAACCGGAGTATTCGAAGAAAAACCTCTCGGTGCAGAGTAGAGAACCAAAAAATTCAACCCAAAAATGCTAAAATGCTCTGTTGTAAACATGGCGGTTCACGAGTGGCGTTGTCTCCCTGGCCTTTCTGTGGACGAATTCCAGGACCTACTGACACAATTTGGGAAGTTTTGAAAGCGAAAACCTTTAATCGATGCGTTATTTTGCTGGTAGGACTGTTTGGCCCGACACTTAAGAAAAAATTATGAAATGAGTATCGCCGGGGAGTCTTGCCTTGTCATGGAATGGCAGAATTACCCAGAATTCTCTTTGGGCATGAGCGAGGCAACTTAAGAAGCACGACACAAAAATTTGGTTTTATTAACGGAGTTGATAATGTAAATTGGCCACCGTACAGAGATTCTAGAAGCTGACGTTTCGAGCGTTAGCCCTTCGTCAGAGCGAATCGAGGGATGATGGGTTACGTGTAGTTTTTATAGTAGAGTAGGAGCTACGCTATTGGTGGTAACATGGCAACGTGAAAAATAGGAATATATTAGTTAAATGAAAAGCGTTCGTTAATACCGTGAGGATTAAGGGTGC
>OX421450.1:46670369-46672869 GCA_949126865.1 Montipora capitata
AATTCAGTGATATTAAGTGATTCATTTGTAAAACTTTCTGATATTTTTCAAGATTTTAGTAAATACTAAACATTTTATTTATTAAAATGACATTGAGACAAATAAAGTTTCCAAGAGATAAAGTTTCCAATAATTATACCGCTCACCTTCAAAGTAATCAAAGTTTAATTTGTGTTAATCATGAATAGTCTTGTAAAGTAATTTTGTTTTTTATTTGGGTTTGACTGAAATATTTGGATTCAGTATTCACTCAAAATTATAAATTTATGTTTAAAACCTTTTGGCAAATGGTCTTGTGATAAGAACACAAAATAAATATTATGTTTTATTTCCTTGTTCGTTGTGCATGTCTTCCTTATATTCACCATATATAAGTTAGCAAAATGTTTTTTGGAGTTGTTATCTTGTTATATTTTCTTTATTTGTCAGCAGGAAAAGGAAAGGTTCATTAGAGCAAAATTGCCATTTTAAGTCAATTCTTGGGTTCAAAAACAAATCAGTGATTTATGTTAAGTGAAAGGTTGTTTCTTTGTCTTATTCATGGACTCGGGGCTGAAGAAAACAAAATGATTGGGATTTATCAATTTTCTCATTAACACAAGCCTCCAAATTTATGTTCGTGAGATGTGGTGGTCAGTCCAAAAAGGGAACACTTTTTCTCAAATTCTAATTATGGATATTATCTATATCTCCCAGGCCTTAGAATGTCAGCTGGAAATCCAATTGGACATTGGGTTTTGCATGTTTGGCTTTTAATTGCAATTAACAATAACAACAACAATGACAATAACAACAACAACAACAACAACAATAATAATAATAATAATAATAATAATCAATTTATTTAATATATATCGCACTTACATACAGCATTCTAAGGCGCTTATCAAAAACTTCATAAAAAATAAAACTAAATACAGTACCGCTCAAATGTAAGTTACCAGTTGCGTCGCATTTCAGGTGCGACGCGAATCACGTCGCGCGCAACGCGAATCGCGTCCTGCGCGACGCGAATCGCGTCGTGTGAGAGTCACTGAAGCAGAAATTTGTGGCATAAATTTAGGAGACTCAGCAAGTTGTCGAGTAAATAAATAGCACAAAGTTTCCAATGAAAAATGAAGATTTGGTTGTACGTTTCACAAATTTTGTTGATCAATTGAAGGTTTTACTTTTCTTAATTTGTACAGGGTTTGAATCAAGCGTCAGTTCGTAAAAATTCGAAGATGGTGGCTGTCAAGTTTACATGTAAAATTGTGATAAATATTTGCATAACCGCAAAACCATTGGCGCGTGTAATTTGCGTCTATCAACAAACTCGAACAGCAAGCGCTGGAGACACCACAGGCGAAGCGTACATGCATGAAAATAACAAACTTAAGGCTCGTTTACAAAGAGCGATTTTATCGCGCGACAATTCTCAGGTGTGCAAACACTGACGCATGACGGTATGCAAATTCCAACCGTGAAACAAACATCGAGTTGTGCGTAAAAAAACATTGAATTCCTTTTGACTGAAGGGCCTAAAGCGATGGGGTTGTTTTGAATGCTTTAATAATTGTGGACTCAAAATAATTTTGCTGTGAAAAGATTTCGGGTAGACAAAGCGTGTTACAGTTTTCCTGACATTCCATCACGTGTCGGATAGTCTGAATTTTAATATGCCGACTCGAGACAAACGAAAACAAATGTTGATTTAAACGACAACTGTGCTACATGTATATCTCTCCCCTTGCCAAACTGCTTACGATTCACATTTTCGTGTTTCCTGAGAGCAAAGTTAACAGTCTAATTAATTTCGGCGCACACCAGCGAGCTGTATGTCGACTTTTCAGTCAACAACAACCAGACGCTTTTACGTCTGATAAAATGCGTGTTTGTTATGCGTCTGGGGCTTTCACAAACAAATCCAAAAGGACAATTAAGAGCGCGCGCGATCCTCCAGTTGATGTACTTACAGATTTTTTTAACTCGTGCGCGACGCGATTCCTGTATTGCGCGACGCGATTCGCGTCGTGCGCGAGGGTGGTAACTTACATTTGAGCGGTACTGTAACAAAATAAAATCACATAAGGTGATCCGGAATAAAAACAGTACAAAAATATCATACTATTTGGTAAAATGCTATTTACTAAAAAGGAATGCTTTAAGTCTTTTTAAAATAGTTTTAGATCATCTTCAAAATGCAGTTTCTCAGGTAAATCATTCCACAGTTTGGCAGAGGAGAAAGTACTAAAAGTCCGCTCCCCATATGATTTCTTCTTGACAGTTGGAATGTTAAGATACAGGTGTACATGTAGTTTCTTTCCATCTGATCTGATTCCTTTATCGGGACGCTTGTGGATCAGTTCTGACAGGTAGGGTGGTGCTATATATGCCATGAATGTACTTGAAAGTTAACAGTAAGAACTTAAACTCTATCCTTCTCCTAACTGGTAACTTATGTAGTTTGCGCATGACAGGGATGACATGGTCAATACAATAACAATACAATAACAACAAT
>OX421450.1:46680369-46687869 GCA_949126865.1 Montipora capitata
AACCCCATCCTGTATAGGAAGTGGGATTGTGTCTGTGATGGACCACTCCCAGTTGGTGTCCCGTGGCAATTAAGTAATTAATTTAAATGCCAGGGTTGCCATGGATACCTCCCCTTTGGCTTATGGCTTTTGCTCCCCACTAACCTTCTGGGCACCAGTTCCCAAGCTCATCTATTCGTGATGAGTTTAAGGGTGGCAACCAACTGAGACACAGTATTCAGGTCACCCGTAATATAATTATTGTACATGTAAATTCTGGTGAACTTCAAACGTTACCTTAACATGTTCTCTGTCATTAACTTGAGCAATGCTTATTGAAACCCTTTGCGACTAAAGGGGTTCCCCATTCATGAGTAAAATCGTGTGGCATTTGTATAGACATAGTAAAAGGCTTAATTAACCTATAGTAACTGTATTTGTTTTCACAAAATTCATGTATGTAAATAGATTTTTAATCATGTATATAGATTTACTTTATGTATGTATGTAGATTTTTGTGTATGTATATAGATTTTCTCTTTTTTGTTCTCGAAGATATTAGCCTTCAGGCTACTCTGAAATTTGAGTTTAAATAAAGTTCATGTATGTATGTATGTACGTAGTCACATATGAAGAATGAGTGCTCATGACTTCATCATTGCATGTACTACTCATTTAAGGCTTCTGCTTATTATTGTATCTATCAATTAATGTTAATTAATAGAAGCTTTCTATAAATGTTTATATCAAAATGTTCACTTAACTGTCTGGTCACAAAAATGGCCATCAAAGCCCACTGTTGATCAAAAGCTAATCCATGATGAAATACCAACCCAGATTTGAATTTGCCAGTTAAAAATTCTAATAGCGAAAAAGGATTTTTTTATTCAAAAAGTAAACTGCAGTTCAAGTTTCCAGTAAACCAGGATTATCTTCACCAGGCTTTGTACATCTGGACCCACTGGTGCTTAACATTGCGGGCTCACAGATGGATGTCTATACCTGGTTACTTTTCTTCAGTACTGTTTACAACAATAAATTAAGCCAATGAAGGCAACAAATCAGGTGATTTTTTGCTTGCAGCTGGCTTTTTTTGACACTAACACTAACTTTCATAATAATAGCAGAGCTCCACGTGCATTGGTACACATCCACCCCTCCATATTTGCTAATTGGACAAGTATCATGTGACCATATTGTTGGCTCAAGTTCAGAGAATCAATACATGTTTACTTGTCTCCAGCTAGTTTACATTGTACATCTTTGATATTGGACATCCATGTTTTAGTCAATCATCGACACCTGTCAAAACAAGGTATCTGCTGACCAGTATCACATGACCATATCGTAGGCTCAAGTTTAGAGCTCATTGAGGTCAGTTGTATTTTTTTTTAAGTTGATCGCTGACCAGGTGCCAGGTTTTGATTGGATCACAAGGTCAAGCCAGGTTAACTTATTTTAAGAATAAATAACCTGGGAGCTCCACTTTTAGGCTTGGCTAAATCTACACATAAACTTGTTTTTTTAGTGTTAAGCCAACACTTTTATCTTGTTTTACAGCTCTTCAAAATCAAGCCAAAATGTCCCTCCCATGTTATGTGTTACCAGCCCAATTTAACAAGTTTCTTCACGACAACAATAAAAGAGGAACTCTTACTTTGAAGTCCCTTGGATCAGTTGTGACACCATCCGTAAAGTGGGGAGCTTTGGATAGAGACAAAATGTACATATTTATATTATTAATGGTAATAGGACTGAGTGTAGTCCAATTCGGCCTGTACACGAGTATGATTACAGACCGAATTGGACAACACAAAGTCCTGTTACCGATTAATCATAACCATTACCATTTCTGAGAAAAAGAATGCATTCCTTTTTCTCTGTCTAATGTTACAAATTAGTCCATTTTGGAAAATCCACAGTTTGGCAGGGTAAGTGGTTGTTGCTATTGTTATTGTGATAAATTCTGTAATTGGTGGATTATGGTGAGTGCACTTAATATGACTGTCCGATTAAAGTGTCCGATTACAAGCCTACAAATAATAATTGGTGAAAAATAAAGCAGTTACTGCACCAATCTATTTGAGAAAATTGTAATGGTTATGATTGAGTCTGTAACTGGAATGTTATAATAATTAGCCATTATCAAAAATACCATAATACTCTTTGTTAGTCCCTCCAAAATTTTGCTTAAGCATTGTTTTTATTTTCTCTTGGCAATTACAATGAGTATTATGATCGTGTTTTTGATAATTAATGCATGGCTAGTTTTTGACTAAGTTTAACGCATTCACACCTCAAATGCCCTAGGACGCCCCCTCCCCTCCCCTCCCCCCACACTGACACATTGTCTGGTGTTAGACAAAGTAAACTCTTTTAATTCTCACTCGTAAAAGACTTTCATCCAGGGCAATGAAATGTGTAAAAATCCCACGCATGAAGCAAGAATGTACCATAGACCTTTGTAGTTGGTTTCTCATTTTATTTTATTTTTCAGAGACACATCATTGAAAGGAGTTTTGCAGCTGTTTCCATCAGATAAAATGGCGATTGAAGGCAACCCAGTTATCGTACAAGTATATGCACTAGTTAACTTTGTCTCTCCTCTCAGAGTTTACAGACACAGTGAAGGATGTGTAATATTTTTGGATAAAGGGAAGGTAGCTTTACATTCATTTCATACACTATATCTTTTACCGGTACTACATGTAACTGTGTTTGAAGGCTGTATTCATGTTATAATGACCATAGCCATTATGTTGTCACTTCATTAATACCCAACTGCTTTAAACTCTTAATTTGTAATAAAATGAAGACAAGAGGGAAAGCTGTTACTGTGTAAAAAAAACAGCTTCCCTAAGTTTAAGCATTAATTGCATGTTTAATTGCTATAGCCCTTAACTTGACATGCAGGTGTATTTTGTGAAGTGCTGTGGGCTTGGCAGTTCCATATTAATATTGACAACTAAAATTGTAAAAAAAAATTGTTTTCAACTTTTGATTTTAAATATTTATAGTGTCTTGAGTGTAGAACTTAAATTTTTTTCCCCATGATAGTCTATCCACGCATTTTAGCGTGGGTCCTGGTAACTAAAGACATCAAAAAAGCAACTTGTTTGCATCTCTTCAGAGGTGTAAGAAGTTCTTGTTGAAAAGCTAGAGCTTTTTGTTATAATAAGTCTTTAATATACATGTAGAAATGTTGCGCAATAGTTGCCCTTGGGATGCTAGTGAATGTTCTGACAATTCAGAATGGAATTGCGTTATTGACTTCTTTGATGTCATTACATGTATACTTACCCAGATCCTGAACTGGCTTGGTCAAAATTTTTTGCGTATAAATCGAAGGCCTGCTATTAAAAATGTGTGGATACTGCACTATGAGGGAAAATTCTTTGAAGTACTACACTCCAGAGACGTATAGATACGTAAGCGTTAGGGTTAGGGTTAGGGTTAGGGTTAGTTGGAAAAAAATGTCATACTGCAATAATGAGAAAGAAAGATTTATTGTTGTCTTACATGTTTTAATCTAAAACTGTATTCTATGTTATCATTTAGAATACTGCGTGCAACTGGAATCTGGATCAATTTTTCCAACACCTAGACACATCTTTTGGGGCAGGCCAAGCTAATGAAGTGATTGAGCAGATGGACGACCTTGTCGTAAAAATGTTACTAATACTGGAACCATCATTATTTACTTACTTCACAAGTTTGGCAACTGGAACTAAAGTTTTCAGGTAGACAATGCACAATATATTTTGTTGCTGCAGTTTAAGAGCTGTAAAGTACAGGACAAAGGTCAGATCACATAACTATTATAGTAGAGGATTTAATTTATGGTTGAGACATGACTTACATAATGGCCACTCATGGCAGTTTATTGTGACTGGTAATCCTGTACTTCACCTCTGCCAACGTTGTCAAAATTAACACAAATTTCTTTGTTTTGTTTAGACTGGAACCTTTTCATTAGCTGAACCAAATTGGAAATGGTTGACAGACAATGACATTAATCCTGCTCTTTTTATTTAGACAAATTTAAGCTGCATCAAACTCTAAAATATGCCACCTAATTTGCATAAATTATTATTATTATTATTATTATTATTATTATTATTATTATTATTATTAAATTAATTATTATTATTAAATTACTAAGTGCAGCGTCTTAGTCATTTCCTAGCTAGGATAGGCAGCAACAACTGCGCTAATTATTGTGTATTCAGACTAAATAACCATTCTGAAGCCTCTTTCAAATAATGTAAGTTGTGCTTCCTGCTATGGAGTAGTTTGTCCTATAATAATCATGACTATATAGTGTGTCAGTGGTTTCAATCATCAAACTCAATTCAGTGGCATCAAAATTTAAAATATTTTATGTACATAAAAAATAGTTATATTTATGAATTTAGTTTGGAAGGAAGATATGTCATTTGAAACCAAATCAAGCTACAACTTTTGTGAAGCTGCGTGACATGGCCTGCTGTTCTTTCATGAGTCTGTTCAGCATCAATGATGCTGAACTTTCTTTTCTCAAGGTCTGTTCTACTGCTGTACACAAGTTAAATTCAGGTCTAATGTATTTTGTTTGGTACAGGAACAGGGCATATTTTATTTTGAAAAGGCCTTATAAATTTGGATGAAGATGCTAACCCTAACCCTAACCTACCAGAAACCAACTTGGCCCATTCAAACCGATGTAATTTAATTGTTTTATCAAAGTTTGATTTATTTCACCTGGATATACCAGTAGTGTCTGATTTCTCAATTTTCAGATGTCAAGGATGCTTCCAGCCTCTGAAAATAAGCTTTGCTTTCAGTTCAAGACTCAATCCTTTTATTTTAGAAGTAAGGAAAATAAATGCTTGAACAGCTACATTTAGGCCAGCTCCCAACCAGAAAAAGTGACTGTCTGAATTTCCGGTTTTGTTTAACAAAAAAAAGATCCTTTTTGACATGGAGTTGGGTAAGAGTACAAACAGGAAAAACAATGCAAATTAAATCAAATCACTATTTGAAAATTCATGGCCAATTCACACCCTATAAATTGTGTTGTTATGAAATTAACTCAAGTGAAGCTATGATCTTCACAGTTATGAACGCAATTTTCGCAATTTTGTAGAGAAGCCTGAAGAATTCAGGACTTCAACGGGGTTTGAACCTGTGACTTCCCGATGCTGGTGCAATGCTCGAACCAACTGAGCTATGAAGCCACTGATGTTGGGAGCTGGTCATTTGTGGGTACAAAATTTAATGTTCTGGTGATAAATGAATCAATGATCGTAATAATAATTATATGAAATGAATCATATATTGAACGATGAAGTCCTGAATTTATCAGGTTTCTCTGTGCAATTGCTAAAATTACATTCATAACTGCAAAGATTGTAGCTTCACTTGATTAATCATATCCGCAGTTCAATATATGATTCATTTTATATATCATTACGTTCATTGATTCATTCATGACAGGAACATTTGTACCCACAAATGACCAGCTCCCAACATCAGTGGCTTCATAGCTCAGTTGGTTAGAGCGTTGCACCGGCATCGCGAGGTCATGGGTTCAAACCCTGTTGAAGTCATGAATTTTTCAGGCTTCTTTATGCAATTGCTAAAATTGCATGTTCTTAACTGCGAAGATAATAATTTCACTTGATTTCATATCCGCAGTAAATGTACATGATTTGTAAAAAAGGTTGCTGTTATTCATCGTGGTGAAGTACAATAATAATAATAAACCAACCAATCACAGCGGAGCATCCCACAATCATTCATGTCGTTAGCCTGTCATAGGCTTGTGGCATGCGACAAAATTTGTACTGTATAAATTGGCCCTTAAGACTCTTTTAACTGGGTGAAGATATTAGCATGTAAGCCCTATTTCTCAGTCCAAGTCAAGAGAAATGACATTGATTATTGCAATTTATCAAGCAAATCTTACAAAATTAGGAAATGCTCTCCCCCACTTAGGCAATTACCGAACGTTGCAAAAGTTTATCAATAATATTTGTTGCTTTGCATTTTTTCCCAACACAATATTCCCTTTGTTGCTTGTTGAAAATCAAGTAATTTTTTTTTGAAGGCAAAATCTGTGAGCTATGATCAAGTTTCTGATGCAGTGATTCAAGAAACAGTCAATCTGTTATTTATGCAATCTTCAGTTCTGTTTTCCGAAGATGTATATCTGGTGTTAAAATCCTTAAAACTAACGTCACTGTTTGATAAGGTAATATTATGTTTTTTCTTAGCTTTAAGGCTGAACCTTTGTTACTGACTAATTCTGTCTTTAGTTATGTGTTTGTCCGTTTTTTGCAATCTTTAGCCTAAATAGGTGAAAGGCCGGATGGTACTACTACAATGTTTCCATTGATTGTGTTAGTGGGATATTGGTTTCCTAAAATTCAAATTAATAATGATAATATTAATTAGTATTTTACTCTGTCTAATGCCAGACTATTTTACTTGTCAATGGGGAACCCCTGGGAGTCAATGGGTTAATATTTTTCCTCACTTTCCATCATCTTCAAATGAAAAAGGATACATTATTCTTATAAGACTTGGAATGCCACAATTTTCAGCCAGGGTTTTTGGTTTATGATTGTGAGCATCTATCACAAATTCAAAGCTCATTCTTTAATTAATTAATTTTTTAATTTATTTAGTACATATACTTAATTCAACAGAAGAGCCAATGGTCAGATGTCTTATTGAAGTATTTATTAGATACCAAACAAGAAGCACTTCACATGGGGAACTTTAAACGGGTAAGTTCTTGTCATGGAATAATCACAACATCGCTTGCATCAAAAATAAAAGACAGAGAGGAAAAATGTTTTGTCAGTACCTAGAACTTTAACGTAGCTGGTAAACATGCCAACTTATTAAGATCCCATTTTTTGCCGTAAAAGACTTGGTTGTCATCTCGTAAAACGCCAAGCACTGGTTTCATACCTTACATTGACATCCTTGTGATGAGACAAATTGATTTATCACACTGTAATCCCCAAAGAGTGTTATCAGGTTTTTGAGAAATGCAGCCCAAAGTTGAGTACACTGATTCACTCAACGGAAATATTTGCACTTTGCTGGATTTGAAACTGGAACACATGTGTGGAAGGTGATTGCTGTTACCACTGTGGCATTGAATCTCCACTTCAAAAACTGAACCCAAGTTGTGACTTCTGTTTGTTGTTACAGCTTTACCCTTCCTCGGATGACAGCAGCTACAGGGCAATGATTCGTCATTTACTGGACACTGGAGTTGAACTACACTATAAACAAACAAACGATTTAAGGACACCTGATGTGCATGAAATTTTAAGAGCTTTTGTGGCTGTACAGTAAGTCATTCTGTATGTGTTTTCTGCCAAGCTGTTTAATCTATTACACTTGTTTTGTTACTTCCTTAACATACCTAGGTGTAGGATTTGTATATGTAATCTTGAGGACTACATACTGTCCAATTTGGAAATAATTGGATGAGGACAATTCTGAGGACTGCCACGGCCGAGTCCA
>OX421450.1:46692869-46700369 GCA_949126865.1 Montipora capitata
TTTTAAAGAAATTTGCACTGACTTAGGTTTTGATGCTTACCGGTACTCTGTTTTAGACCAGGATGCTGTTCCTGTTTTGTTGGAGTTAAACACCAAGCCAACAGTTGATGTTAAGCCTCAGTTCAGCAGTGCAGTGTACACTTACCAAACAAGAGTGCCATTCAATATTATGGTGTTACAGATATGGGGGAAAGTTTCCGCCTGCCACATGAGTGTTCGCATCAATACAAAATACGAGGACAACCAGTAAGCTTTGTTAGATCCTCATTATTGCTTTGCATAATCGTTTGGAGGAGATTCTAAATTTTAAATGCGTTAAATTAAGGACAAACTAGCTCAGTATTTCCCCGGACGATGAACCGTAGATTCTCGTATTGCAACACTTGTTCCTTATTATTGGTTTTGGACGGACGGTGGTCTATCTGTTATTTGTAAGCTTGGTCTGGGTTTCTCTCGCAGTACTGTAATAATATTGACCGAGCATAAGATTCGAGTTGTTAACTGAGGTGCCTTTACATGGTGACGTCCCATGTCACCCTACAACAATTAAGGAAGTGAAAATGACTTAGGTGCATTTTATTACAAAGTGATCTGTCCTGTAACTTCTCTAGCCGGCTGAACTTTTGCTGAGTGGTACTCTGATGGTATTATTGATGGCTTGAGTTGATTGTACTGGACGCTTGCTTCTGACCACTTTGTTGTAGGGCATCAAACCATTCTCTTGGTGTTGGCTGGAACAAGTTTTCCATCTTTGTGGTTGATACCAGTCAATCAATTCCAGATGCACTGGCTACTTACAATTTGTTTGTGTTTCGTGAGGGACGTTCAGAGATCAAGAACACATTTGATAAAGACTCTGCTCATCAAGTTTGTGTGTATCACCAGGTAGAACCAGTATAATACGACTGTGGTCATACAGCTGTTTTAAGCAAACCTATTCTCATATTCTAGTGACTGAGTGACAACCCTAAACTTAGTTGGCAGTTTCTTCGTTTCAAATACCGCTGGATTTGTCCCAGTTCTTGGAATTCAACTTCAATACACTTAGCAAATAGTTATCGGGTTTCTTTTTTCCAGTTGGGTTTGTAAACAGTGTAAAGTATAATTGGGGAACCTGTGGCTGACGGTCATTGTTTACATTTATTTCTAGTCTAAATCTTCCAGTGCGAGAGAGTGTTTTTCATAGTACGCTAGTCCTCTATCACTTTGGAGCTTCCCAAGCGCCTTAACAGCTTAAGATTCTTTTAGTCTTTCGTATCCCCACTCATTCCGAGTTTAAGCGGTTTGGTTGATTTTACTATTCAGGAATGCAGCTTAAAAGTGTATCCCAACAAACCTTGTGGTCTTGAGAAGCTGGCAGAGGCAACTTGGACGACTTTTTTGAACAAGCAAAGTGAACTTCCGGTCTGTGAGACTGGGCACGAGCTTGGTAAGTGTCCCGGAAAGAGTTAATGAATTACTAATCCCGCCAAATGTGAAAATCGTTTGCTGGCCGTCTAGTCTTATCGCTTTTGGGGGCAAGATGCATCAGACTTTATAACCTGGGACGTTATGTCTAATTGAAGATTTGAAGCATTAAGCATTAACATTTTAAGCCACTTGCTTTTAATTTTGTTCCCAAGTCAAACTGATTAATCTAATTAATTCTTCACTTGTCCTTGTGTAATGTGCCTTGACACTTCTTGTCATTGTTCAGGGAACCGAAGTTGCTTTTGGACCACGTGATGATAATAATTCTGTGGTATTCCCGTTGGCAGGTCGCTGGTTGCTTCCATGTGATAGCTGTAGTGACTCCGTCAGCTGTTACTGGAGACAAGCTGTGTGGGCCCCTTATACCTGCCACTATAATGTGTTATCAGAAGCGAAGGCCAGGAAATGTCTTGCTAACAAGAAGGTCAGAACGTTTAAGAGAAAAAAAAATAAAATCCCAACTAAAAGGAGGCAAACCAGTGGGCTATTTACAAGCTCAGCTAAAACGTTTAACCAGGGACTGCCTGGAGAACAGCTTCAGCTAGCAGATGACTAAGGGTATCTAGAGGGCTGCCTTGATCTTATGTGGTCTCCTCGGATAAGGACAATAAACTGCAGGCCCCTCCATATTTTGTATGGCCGCCCAAATGCAGTGCTGAAAGAGTGGACCACGGAGTTCCCGGTGTTGTCGCAACCTCGTTCCCAGGGTCTCTATCTTCCAGGGGACAGGAAGATAAGGGACCCTGGGACCGAGGTTGTACAATATTCTTAGGTATATTTAGAGGCATCTAGTCCACATTAGCAGAAAATTTGATACAAATAGATGCTATATCATCATTCAGGAACGTACTTCTTTTTTCTGTTAGATTCTTTTTGTTGGAGATTCCACTAACCGCGGTATCATGTACTACCTCATGGAAAAGGTATCAGTTTATCAATAATTGCATGTTCTCTTCTACAGCAAAACATTTCAGTGAATGATTTAAAGCATGCCTAATGTGTTTATACAATGTGTTGCACAAAACTGTTAAGGTTTTCACTTAAACTCTTCCATGCATGTCAATACAAGTGCACAAGGTGTCTTCTCAAGCTCAAAGCTACAATAGCTCAATTACTTCATGTTTTACTTTGGTTAGGATTCTGGTTAAGGTCATGGTTAGTGGAGGTTCACTTTGTGACGCCTACACTAGGTTACGTGAATCTCTTGCATTATGAAGGTGTATTGCATAACCCTCGTTAAATTGGCGTTGAAGCCTATTAACTATATGAGATTTTGGACTTTTGATTCCTAGCGGCGTTGCGTTTTAGAACGTAGAATAGACGGACGGCTAGACTAGTTAAAAACTTTTTCGTTGAGCGGGATGATTGCTTGAGAAAAATTCTTTCTTTTAGTTTATCATGTTTATCTTTTTTGTCGAATTGACCATTTTATAGTTATAGCTAAATTACCTGGCCTAAGAATGGAAACGAGACTGCCGGTGACCCTGTTTTGATACAAACCTTTGTGTCTAGACTAATCTTCTAGCGCTGGAGCACTAATTTGGGACACTGTAAATTGACATTAACAAATCAACGCAAATGAAATCAAATTTAGATTTTTTAGGAGAGGGGAAAACCGGAGTACCCGGGGAAAGACCACTCGGTGCAGAGTAGAGAACCAACAACCTCAACCCACAGATAACGCCGAATCTGGGAATCAAACCCGGGCCATATTGGTGGGAGGCGTGTATACTAATTACAATTACAACAACACAATTTACATCATAAAATCAGTGAGGTCTGTATCACCAGCAGCCTCGCAGTCATTCATCGAATGGCTTATTGTTCTCTGATGTTCACTCAATTTTAGCTCAACGGTTCATTAAGAAAATGGGAAAAGACACATACGATGAAAATCTACAGTGATGAGTTGAATGGCGGTCGTACATCTGTCAGCTTTGCATACTACCCTCAGTTCTGGTTGCCACAAAACAAGAGACCTGCATTTGTCAAAGCTCTTTATCAGCTTGTTGCAAGGTAAACTAAGTTTTCGATTGGCCGAAGCGAAAAATAACACACTGCTCTTTGTTCGTCCACCCATATTTTGAATAAGCATTGTTTTTGTTTTCACATGGGACCATTGTAAATCCCAAGAGAAACAGGAAACAATTCTTATTCAAATTTGGGTGGTATTTTGGTATTTTCCGCTTAGGCCAGTTGGAAATAGGAATAAAAATAGACAGAGAGACGCAAACATGCGCAATTGAGGATGTCAAAGACATGATGAGTATAAGCGTACTAGGACGTAAGTTGCCGCAAAGCACTCTAGCTGAGAATGATTTCAACTATAAAAGGGTACCATATAAATTAGGTGATTCTTTAGCATTTCATTGCGCATGTTTACTGCGCATGAATTCTTGGGTCAATAGCGCGCGTATTCGTGAACACAAAATGGTTCCTCGCTATCACGCACACGAGCCGAAAATTGTTGTGGTCAGTCAGTTCTTTTACATGGCTTGTGCCTATGTGTCATATAACAAAACATTGAATTGACCTTTGCGGAGTTCTGTCCCTGTAGTTGGCTGCTGGGTCTTAAATGAGCTCATAGTTGCGAAAACAAGAACAAGGACAAAGAAGATGAGAAATCTGTAAATGAATATGATGTCGGACTAATTGGTAATCTGTACCTTTGCTCCACACGGCAACTACTGTTTCAGCAAAACTTTTCATCCTTTTTATTAAGGTTTCTTCCCTTGGAAAATAACAGTAACACCATTCTTGTTGTTGGTGGAGTGCAGTGGGTGGGCGTTCATCACATAACAGAGACTAACATGGCATTGACAAGGTAAAGTATTTTATCCCAAACTTAAATTGTCTTTCTTGTCAGCAGTCTGCGCGGTTGTTTCAAATAGCGATGCAATTGAAAGTTTGGAGAGCATTGCAACGTTTGAAAAGCACAAGAATGCGCCTCTTGTAATTTCTTTCAAGGTACTTCGTCGAACTCAATACTGAGTTATGCACCTATCAATGTTAAGCCCGAAGGGGGGGGGGGGGGATTATTTTTGGTCAAAATCGCCACCGTGGGGCCCCAAAATTTGGTCAAATTCGATCAAATATCTCCACCTTGGGCAAGTTATATCCCTGTTCTACAGGCGCTCGTAATCTTAAGAGAGGCAATCTCCTAGTCAATGGGTAGAAGATATTTAATAGAATTCCAACGCTTGATTCTCTGACGAAAAGCAAGTCGATATTATAAACAATCCACACAATCCCCACAAAGTAAGGTGTTCCACCAATTTATATTGAAAATGAGTAGTGAGAAATAGTGTTTTTGTATAAATATAAAAACAAGTGGTTACCTCTATTAAAAACAGCCGTCTTTCAGGCTTTAGCCGCGCTACTTCAATTCCAAGATGGCCAGCGCACAGACGAGCACATGGGACGATGTGACTTAGTCCCATTCCTCCAGGCAAAAGAAGCAAACATCCCCACCCTTGTACCCAAATTCTTAGTCAAATTCCCGAGGGTGGGGAAGGCAATAGAGGTCAAATGCCCCACATATGCCCGGGGCCCCCCCTCGGGCTTAACATTGATAGATGCATTACTCGTAAGGCGTAAATCAATAATTCTGTATAAAATTGTTTGCAAACTGCCCTAGGCATTTTCCCCTTGATTTGTATCTGAAGACAAACGTTTCATTTTATGTCATCATCCGCCCCCCCCCCCCCCCCCCCCACCTCTTCCAGCCCCTAATAAGTTACATTTGGCTATGGCGCTGTGCCCGGGGATCCCATGTTTTCGCCATAACGGCTGCTGTAGGCGCCTCAAAATGTGCTGTCGGCCGATCTCGTCGAGGCAATTGTCCCTTTCGTTAACAGCCGTGGCCATTTACCAAATGTTCACTCTTTTTTTTCCCCACTTTTTGCTAATGGAGAAAAACGTCACTCACCACTTAACAACCGAGTTGCACGGTCAAACCATCGAAAATTTGCTATAGACCCCTTTCAGTTAAATCCCAATCAGATCCCAATAAGATTGTTTTGCCTTTGAAAGGTTTGTTTCTCTCAGTGGACAGAACAACCATTGTTTTGTCCTCTACATTGGGATTACTAAAATGGGTCTATATCTGACCATTCTGTAAAAAAAACAATAAATAGCTACTTATCGTATTCGTATATACAACTAACCTAAACCTCACTCTTAACACCTAGTCATTTCTTAAACTTCCTAAATTTCTCAATCTGAGTGTAATTTGTAATTGGTCGAAAATTAAACTACTTTGAGTCTAGTTTTTGACGAAAGGCTTGGTTACTAACTATGCGTGGCATTGACCGTTCACGAAAAGGAAGTAGACCTTGTCGTGTCGCGCCCCCGAGATTGCAATTAAGGGTGGTTGGCAGGGTTAGCTTGTTTGTGTTGACCGCGTGCTTTGATATTCAGCCTCGGTTTGAATGGCATCAAGGTCATCGTTAAGAGCCTGGGATCTGGATTCCACTTGCCCGTACCCGGACTTCCTCGTCACGATTTGGTGAGTAGGAATAACGACCACATACCAGTTTATCAACATTTAGTAGAGTATATACTGATCTTGACGATCAAGGATATTTGAATTTTACCTCAAATCAAGATAATAACCCGTAAGTTGTATTCGTATGTTGGACTGGACTTAGCCCGGAGGCCTGTCTCTCGAAAGTCCCGCAACTTTTCGGGCCCTCTATTTGTATCTTAAGAACGGAGAGGTATTAAGTCCTCAAACTTCACAATCATTTTGCCTTTTGTTATCTTGAAAACTTAGGTTAGTGTTATCAGCTTATCAAAACAAGCAACATGGCGGTTTCATAAATGGGTTTTCGGGGCCGAAACGTGCATCTGAAAATCTTTTAATTAGTATTTCCGTCGGGTAACAGAACTTATAAGCGAATAAGATGCATCAAGGTCACTGATTCTTTGAAGTTTTTTTTTTTATAGTGTTTTTTTAAAGACGACTGCCAACTGCCGACTGCCATACGAAATGGCTTGTTTTTAAAATTTTACGTTTGGTTAGACTTCTTGCAGACGAATGTGATTAAGAGAAATTTAAGAGAATTGGATGCAGACACGGGAGACTGCGGCGATGGAAGCAGCGCCCCAGTTACCTCTCTACTTATTTGCATTCGTTTTTTCCAGCAACCCGTAATCCAGTTGAATAGTGCAGTTTTAAGTTCTCCATGACCGCTGAATAAAAACACTGATGACGCATTTTTTACAGGGTTAGCCTCCATCTGAGGTGAATATATTAACAAATACCGGTTGGAAGGTGCCTGAAATTTGAAACTAAACTATGACCCGCCAAAACGGACAAAAATACGTCCTTAATATATATATAGTACTTCCTTAATATATATAAAACTTCTCCGTAATATATGTAATACGTCCTAAATATATGTAAGACTTCTTCTTGATATGTGAAATTTCTTTCATGTAGATACAACAAGATGTGGAAATACGCAACTTGTTCTCAGATAAACGCAATACCTTGCAAATACATAAGACTTTCGTTGAACATTTATACACCTCAAGGCACACATACAAAACTTGCTTCAAATATTTGGCTTCATTCACACAAATAAGACTTAAATATGTAACTTGGAGCAACATTTTGACCAGCTCCGCGCGGAGCATACATACATATATAAAACTTCTTATCGATTAGATTGTTGATAACCGATACTGGGGTTGTATTTCGTTTACGACCACTTACATATAGTGTCCGGGCCCCTGGGAAAAATGATGGTGGCGTTTAGAGGAACTAACGGTGATTGCCATCTTGAAGAGACGATTTTGCTGTTGCCCTCTCACCTTATAGAGATGGAAAAACAATCTGGTTATTTAAATGCGTCGACAAAGGAGCGAAGACATCGAAATCAAATATCAAAAGAGCATCGACAAGAACAAATTCTAGAAGTTCAGGTTAGGTACGGACTGATTAAGGCCACAACAAAACACGCTGAAGAAATCAGAAGAACGAGTGAAACAATTCAAGGCAAAGCTAACACGCAGAAACAGCAGGAG
>OX421450.1:46707869-46717869 GCA_949126865.1 Montipora capitata
TTTTGTTTTGCTGAAGTCTCATTTCAGAAAAAATTCTGACGGTCGAAATGAAGGGCTTTGTATGGGAAGATATTGGGAAGCGTACCTGGTGATCGATGGCAACAATTTGCACCTGAATGTTCTGCCCAGTGTCAACCAATGGATGCTTATTTTTGTACCAAGCGCTCTGAATTTCATGTAAAAAAATGAGGCGAATTTGTTACTTGAAATCGGCACATGTAAGCTAACGATGCCGATAACATTGCCACCCAGTCTGAGAAAATTTATTTGTGTGGAGTACTAACTCTTGGTAATTGTTAATGCCGCAGTGGCTCAGTACAAGCATTCTCGGGTTCAGAGTTTCGTTAAATGTCCACGCCAGTGCTGTCCAAAGTCATTCCTTGGACACAGACTGGAGATTTCCCATGAAATTCAAGTAGGCTAGTTCAGTTAAAGAGACTAAGTTACTGCTTCCAAATCTTCCAGGGTAAACTTTATTCCTCAAGTTGTGGGGATTTTAGGTAGTTTCTCTTCCTTTAATTTTATTGTTTATTCCTTTTTTTTTTGGTTATTCCCATGATATTAAGTAAAATACTTCAAGAGTGCAACCTTGCATTCCAACATAATGAAATGCACTTTAGAAAAGTGAAAACCAGCCGGAGTCGACAAACCACAAAACAGGAAACTTTCAAGCCAAATCACGTTTCTTCAACAGTGTACATTCTCTTCATTGCCAAAAATGGTTTCACGCCGGCAATCGACATTTATCGACACTTCTTATTCGAAAGAACACAACATCTTTAGATTAAAAAAAAAAGTAGATTCGAGGTGCACCGATGCATGCGCTTAGTTGTCGATGCTCCGATTAAATAGAGAGAGATTCATGTGTAAGCGACTAGGCCTGCTCATATGGACGGGCCAACACCTGATAACTTAGCCTGTTCCAGGCTGCCAGATAGTACTGGGAAAGAGAAAAAAAATGCCCACTCGCTTTTCCCACGCAGTTGTTTTTCGTTCGTTTCTATCTGGGACCCTGGAACAGGCTTCTGATAACTTAATTTGAATTTCAAAGTTGTTAAAAAACAATGTCAGGTGCACACTACACGTGCTAAGATTATTGAAGAACAGTCCGAGAACATTATTCTGACAAAAATGTTGAACACACGTCACAGTCTAGTATGCATGACATGATGGTTGGACAAACAGGAAAAAGAAAAACAGTCGGGTCATGTCAAAGTATAAGGTTGGCATTGACCTTCGTCTTCTAATACTGAATCATGATTGAGAAAACAGATCAGTGTCCTAAATTTAACTTCAGTCATGATATATAATCCGCTTGATTACTTCCACGCTTCAAAACGGTTCTTGCCTGGTCTCATTTTGAACGATTATATAAGCAGCTCTTTTTATTAACAGATGACTGTGTTTTGTGGAAAGAGGGGCGATCAAGTCATTTGTTTTCACATTGCCAGTCGCATCAGGCTCTCCGTGCCCTTTGAATGCTTTGATCACCCTTTAGGATCCAGTGGTTTTGAAAGGATAGTTTGGAGTCATCCATACCCGCCGTGCCCACTCATGGGGCTTGGAGGCGAGGTGAGTTTGGTCAACGGATGTGATACCAGTGGGCCGGATATATACATGCAAACCTTAGCCTTTGGTCTTAATCGGAGTAAGAGGGCGATCTTTTTACCCTATTGGTGATTTAATAACGTTTGTATAAAACCAATAATAACGGCAATAAGACACGAAATGTGGCCAGTGATAAAATGACTGGTGTTATGCTGATATGGCAAAAGAATGTCTGGGAAAGTAACTAAGACAACGGTCTGCACAAACGTTACTTAATATTGCAAGGACTTCTTTCATTAGACGTGAGGGTATTTGCAATTCTGTCGCAATGCAATTTAATACATGCCCAATTTAGCACTCCTGGTAACCACAGCAACGTGTTGATAACTCTTCCCAGAAATCTGTGAGAGGGGTATATTGTGGCTTGCAAATCACGTGACACAATCTTTTCTTGAAAGAATAACCATGGCGGTAGATGCTCAACATACATTACAGTTTGAAGATCTCGACCAGAATTGCACGAACCATGAAGTAGAGGTAATTTGCAAAGCTCTCCAGCCAATGTTGAAACGACTGCGAAGGTTTAGCGAGGTTGCCTGAGCCATTTTTGTCCTGGATTTGTGTTTCCGTGCAGAGCTACTGAGCACGACTTGTTTTGTTTTGCTCGATCCCTGCATAATAAAAACGTTTGGAGATGCTCATAATTGCTGTTTATGAGCAAGGAGTGCAGTGTTCCTCATACGAGATGTGTTTGAATTTCTTGCAGGTAAACAGTTTACAAAAAGTCATCAAGCTCACGAAAGAAAATTTGGATAAGATTGAAGGACAATTTCTCAACGTGCAACATCCGCCATCTATATTTTTTGAGGTGGGTACGTCTGGCGATCTACAAATGATTTTTTCGTTGAGTGTTATCAGAAATTACTATTGCAAGTGCTGTTATGGAAGTTTGTTTGAAAGTTTCCGATCATCAGCATCATAACCAAGAGGTGGAAATCGTTGAGTCATAAATTCATGTGAAGCATTTTATTTCAGCGAGAATTCCAAATGGTATCAAAATCTCGGCAGCAGCACGTTCGAATCGCAAGTCGTGGGTTTCTGAACCTGAATTGCAAATTCATTTTTCTCTAATTGAATGATATATATTTTGATATATTTATGGAAGAGAGACATGAAAACCCATGTACTTTCTTACATGCACTCTAGATGTCTGGTAAATTGCCACTTCCTTTATGTGGTATTTTGATTCGAGTCTTTTGCTAGTTTATATTTCGTAGAAGGGATGAAGTCATGCCTTCTCGCGGATCATGTGCGCAGTAGGTTTGAGTTTGAGTTTTATACCTTCAGTCAGGTGAATGTCATATCCGGTAAATGTTGGCGTTTACATCTCTGTATGAACGATGCCGATTTTAAAGAAACTCCTGTTTGCTCCTAAATCGATCAGTTTGTAATAAACTCACTTTTGTCTTTGATTCAGCTTGTTTTTCTTCTCCGTTTACAGTAATTTTTTAAAATTGTTGGTAAAGGATAGGCGTCGTAGTTTCTCCTTAGCTCACAGTCCTTCTGTCTTTTAACGTTATTTTGACGGTATTCGTACTAACATCGCATGTCGCATGTTGGACCCGGCATCATGTACATGTAGTCGTGATTACTTTGCCTTTTTGAATTGAGTGATACGTTTCGTCAATTGAGAAATCAACAAACAGTACCATCGCTTCTGAAATGACCTGTGACAAAATGGAAGAAGTGGTGTTTTTGTGCAATGGTTGCATAATACACGTACGTGTAGCTGTGATGAAAGATTTACTAAAGGCATTTTTGTTTTTCGTCCTCACCCTCCCTATCTGGGGAGTGATCTCTTGCTGTTGATTACGGTCTTATTACACATCGTTGTCCTCAGATTTAGTTATGTTGGACAGTATTAAATAGATTGGCATAAAAAATTATTTCAAATTACATTTAGACCTGTTTTTCATCCACATTGAGCTGTCAGTCAATCTGTTTTTCCTTGGACATAATTTTATTATTATCCAGTTCTGATCTTTATATTAGTGACAATAAAAGTTGATTGATCAAGCTGCCGTTAAATAAATAGTATCATATTTTTGCTTTTTGTATCCATTGGATAGCGCAATTGGTTTCGCTATGACTTATCCACTGGATAGTGATTTATCTGGTGGATAGCGCTATCCATCGTTTGAACAACTGGGGCCTGGACATTTTTTCCTGCCCTTCACCTGGAATTGCTGAAGGCAGGAGTTAAACAGGGTGGACAGTCAACAACCTGATACAGAATTGGATCACAGCCTTACTGTTGTAAGCTTAGCAAAAGCGATAAGGCTAACGTTCGAAATTACCTACTCAACTCTGAATCCATAGCAAAAGGTGTTAAGTTTTCTTTGGATAATAATAACAACTTTATTCATTTAATTCAATGAAAGGGAAGTATACCAGAGGTTATCCCTATCAAGGGTATCTGCACGCAGCCAGATGTAATTGACTGAGAGTCGATTTTGACGAGGGAGGAAAACTGGAGTACCCATAGAAAAACCCTCAGAGTCAGATTGAGATCGACTGAAACTCAGCCCACATATGCCCTAAGGCCAGGGTTGAACGCAGGTCACAGAGGTGGGAGGCGTGGCTGATAACCACTAAACCACTAAAGCACCCTTTAGAGGCCAAAAACTGTGGAATAGTCTCCCAGATGAGTTTCAGTCTATCACTAATTTAGATGTATTTAAAGTAAAGATAAAACAGCATTTTTTAAGGGTATTTTTGGAAAACTAAGTTTTAGATATTTCACATTGTAAATTAAGCTGAAAAGCCTTTTTGAGGAGTTTAATAAAGTTTATTATTATTATTATTATTGACTCCCATTATGTCTCTATAATGTTTGGCATGTCAACTGATGCACATACAATGGGTCATCAAGAGTTTTGTTGACACTTTGCTATTAACATAATTAATTTTTCTGAAATAACTGGACAATACTTCTACTTCTACATGTACTACTACTACTGTTACTACAACTACTAATGATAATGATAATAATAATAAAATTAGTGTTTTGGTATGGGCTTCTGTAGGTGGTTTAGGTCCCCGAATTTCTTGGAGTAGAGCTGTTTTGATTGATCAGCAATCAAAGAATAAACTGTTTTGATTTTATTTCAGGAATATGTTGACTTAAAAAATAAACTAACAGAACTGAAAACACGAGAGAGACTGTTACTGGAGAGAAGATCAGCATGCTCTACTTCGTCAGCTGAACCAAGCCCTCCATGCACGACACCTTCGTCTTCACGTGCAACGTCACCAAAAATTCCAAGCTCCAGAAGTAGTTTTACTGGCAGTGACCACCCATTCTCACCTCCTCTTCGCCATCATATAAGAGTGTACCTCCCTAATCATCAATACACTGTGGTGAGATATCTGTTTTAAAAATTCCATTAGAGTAATGTTTCAGTCTTTTGACTTTTAAGGTGTCTCTTGTCTTAGTTTGTTATGCTATGTTTTATTAACGATACAGATATCTTCATGATTGGGTATCTTGTAATGGTAAATTATTAAGAAAATAGAATTAAAATTTTAATTTGGTGTCTCTGCCATCCTTGATACTGCTTCTTTGGCTGGTAATCTTGGCAATCCATCCCTCTTTTGCCTTTTGTAGTTGACTGAATGCTTGCAGCCAATAAGACATCAAACAAAGACTTTTTTTTCTGAAGAAGAAACTTTGTTTGTATCCTAAAGGGAGAGGAGAAATGAAATAATTAAGAACAGTAAAGTTAAAGACTGCAAATGATTTTAAAGCTAAAGCAAAAGAGTATTGTAAGTTAGTCAACTGTCTTGGCCAGCACTTACTCAATTTCAAGTGTAGGGTTGTAGTTAGTATGAAGGAAATTGAAGCACTTGCTGTGGAAAAAAAGATCATTACAGTATATAGTTAGGGGGCATAGCAAAGGTGGGCTTTGTATAGATACGCAGAGTAAAAAAGAAAGAGGTGTTTATGTTATTGCAGCTTAAATAGTTACATGTGAGATTCTGTTCTTGTTGGGACCCTGAAGAAGCATGGCTGAAATTTTTATGTGGAGAAAACAAAACAGTATGCCAGAACCATCAGAAAGACTGCATGGATATTAACTGCCAATAATTCACAACATGCATTCACTCGGTCATAGAGGATGCTTCTCCAGTTTTTAACAATTTACTCTAAGCTACCTGTCAGACGAGCTGGAGGGATTACAGAGATACGGCATGAAAATTGTCTTTCCGCACATACCTTGTTGTATTGTGTGGCTTTAAGACTCACTTGAGATATTTTTTGATCAGAGATGGACATCAGTAATAGTCCTGATCACAAATTATACAGATTTTTACCAGAGCCAAACAAAAGTACATGTAGTTTTAATCCAAGAAAATTAGATGAATAGTCACATCTCATGTTCCTACATCTTAGCAAGATGAACAGACTAAAGATTATCTTTTTCTACAATCGATAGGCCATTTTTGAAATATCAATATTCAGCTTGACAGTGAGGCAGAGAGGACAAAAACATTAGAAATATTTTGCAACAAATGTGAAAGATCAAGTGAAGCTATGATCTTCGCAGTTATGAGAGCAATTTTCACAATTGCGTAGAGAAGCCTGAAAATATCAGGACTTCAACGGGGTTTGAACCCGTGATCGGAGCGTCGCACCGGAATCGTGAGGTCACTGACATTAATGTCAGTGGCTTCATAGCTCAGTTGGTTAGAGCGTCGCACTGGAATCGCGAGGTCACGGGTTCAAACCCCGTTGAAGTCCTGAATTTTTCAGGCTTCTCTACATAATTGCAAAAATTGCCTTCATAACTGCAAAGATCATAGCTTCACTTGATTTCATATCCGCAGTTCATATATGATTCATTTCATATACCATTTCATCATTAATGTGAAAGATGTTAGCATATCATCCACTTTCCTTTGTCGTTGTCCTCTAAACCTCAGTCTTTCAAGCTGAATTTTATATATATCAAAAGTGGCCTTTTGTACTATATGGACATTTTATTTGATGTATTTCTTGGATCTGTTTCCAGTATAGTCTTATTATTTGGAATTCATGTGTAAAAGGTTGGTCTAATTAAGCTCTTTTTAAAGCTTCAATAAACTACTAGTATCTATCAACATGTATCTATCCTGTAAAAAATAATGATGCTTTTTTGTCATCACCTGGTTTACAAAACTGGTCTGTCATTGGTTGTTGTACAGTTAAGTGTTGCTAATGTTCTGTTTCTGTTGTACCATTTTAACAGTTGAAGTGTAAACCTGGGGTAACCTTAAGAGAAGCCTTGGACAAAGGAATAAGAACACGAGGCTTAACCCCTGAAACATGTCTCATATGTCTTTGTGACTCCAGGTAACCATCGTACATTGTATTTAGCACGTAATAATTTTTTATGAAGGTTAAAATACATGTAGATGAAGTGAAAGTAAATTACCGGTGAAAAATTCAAGACTGAATTTAGAGATTCAATTTGTATATATGTAAGGCCAGCAAAGCTTTTTAACAATTTCTTAACCTGTTGGAACTACAATAATAATAATTTTTATTATTACTATTGTTCTGCCTTGGTCCTGGAGATCTTAACATTTGTGATAAAATGCCTGTTTGGCCAGCTGAAATGTACAATTTTGTCTAAAACAATTCAAAATTACTATTTTCTCTTAGTGGCTCCATATTTTACCATAATTCTCTATGTAAAATTATGCTGACCAGATCACTAATTTAATCCACAGTATACAACGTATTCCAAACTGGCTGCCATTTAGATATCCTTTTGTTTTCATTCAAATTAGACCTTGATGCCTCGTTCAAGGCAAAATATTCTTTTGAATTTTCAGCTAATTTGAATAAAAACAAAAGAATATTTAAATGACGGCCATTTTGGAATAAGGTCTGTGAGGCATTATGATTATCGTTGGAGGTTTCTTGAGCATTTTTTTCAGTTTGACCTTGTGCATCTTGTAGCTTTACTGTCCTGTCCTGTTAAGAAGTGCTGTTGGTCTAAATACCTACCTAGCTGTATCTTTGAAAAATTGTTAATTCGTTTATTCCTTCACATTAATTACCCCCAGCTGGTCATTTCCAAATGTTATTATAATTTATGAGAATATTCATTAGTGTTTGTTAATCAGTACAAATGGTTCTAATGTGTCAGTCTCGCAGGTGCAAGCACTAAGTGAACCAAGCATAACTTTCCTACGGTGCTCTACAGATTTCACGGTGCTTTCAAGGGGCCCCTTTAACTGTTGGATGATTGCGTTTCTACATGCAATTCTTCAAGTACCTTTAGTTAAATTTCATCTACTGGACAGAACTTTCTTGCATGGATGTTGATCGCACAAGATGTGTACCTCTCTCTTTCTTGTTTTGACTATCCAAGTGAAAACATTAATAATTATTTTCATGCACTCTACATTGCATTCTTCTCATAATAAATTAGATCAATGTTGCTATTACAGGGATATCATCAGCTGGGATTCCGATCTTGGGAGTTTTGGGGAAGGAGTTGAGGTAAGAAAATACTGTAATTCTCAGACCTGCGTACTATATTTTGTTTAATTTGTTGTTTACAGTACAGCTTAATTTACATGTAATTAATTTTGTCACCTACAGTGTAAAATGTAGGAGAAAAATAATGTATACCATGTATCTCAAATGCATGTAGACTTTCGCTGTGTAAACTTATAAGGAGTGTGGCTAAAAAAAAAACAGGCAATGTTTTAAGTTGTTTTGTTTCTTTCTTTGTAGCTTTCTGTTGAGAGAATAGATGACCTTCCAAAGACCAGCCAACTGTCACACAGTTTTGTGAGTCTTTTGTTGGTTTAATTATTGTAGTGTGTGGTTGGGATTTTTCAGTGAAATTTCATGGAGATCCCAGCTTAATTTTACAGCGTTAGGAACATTTAAATAAAACAACAGCACGTTGTCTATTGTTGAGAATTATCTGGCAATAGTGGCGCAAAAGTAGACATTAATTTATTATTTTTATTAGCACCTGAGGGGCCCACGTAGATTTGAAACATTTTCCAGTTAATAATAATATTATTACTCTAATATTACTATTATTGTTAAATAAAGATTATTACTATTATTATTATTATTATTATTATTATTATTATTATTATTATTATTATTATTATTACTATTAGATGGTGTAATGACTGTCCCTTTGTCACTGTCTGGTAAACCTTGATCAGAAAAATCGTGATAAGCCACACAGTGTAATTTTATAATAAATTATTGTAGCTGATAATAGTGTTTGATGCCCATCTGTACTGTTTGTTGCACACCATTGCAAAATTCAGTTTCATTGTTTGAGGTTTGTCAATGTTTGTTTATCATTGTCCAAAATGACTACTATTTTAGTTTTTTAAAGAGATGTTTAATGATTACTTAACAATTAGACCCGTAGCCCACAAGGGTCAATAGCCCGAACCCGTGGCCCTTGAGGGTGAAGGGTCTAATTGTTTTAGTATCACCCAACTAGTCGGACAGAAAACGCAATAATAAAGTTAGCAAATGCAAGTTGAAGAAATATTTATTTGAGAATAAAACGAAAGAAAGTGTCACCCTTTTCGCTACTCGAGGACTATAACTAATAGTCCTCTAGTAGCGTAGCCAATCAAGATTCGCATTTATATAGTCCACTAGTTGGGTGATACTAAATGGTATTATTTTAGTTAGGAAGTACATTTGTACCTGTAGTCATCGTAAATAAGCTGTATATGTACATGTATGTCCCCCTTATTTGCAGAGGGTTATCCTGCCAGCTGGAAACAAAAATGGAAGGCTATTTTTGTTTGCAGTCTTTCTTTATTAAGATACCAGTAGTTTAAAATGGTTTTATTTTTCTGAGTTATCACTATACCAAACGGACCATTGCATATTAAGCATCATTTTACTGCAACTGACACAGTTCTTCTATAGTTATTGTGTTTAAGCAACAGTAATTGTAAGGAAATGAAACCCTGAAAAAAAGGGAAAACTGTAGTTATGGTTGTTTCCATTTTAGTACATGTAAACAGGGAAAGTATTTTTTTGCAGACAAGAAAAACCTTCTTGACACTTCCTTTGTGTGACAGTTGTAAACAGCGATTATTGCAAGGGTTCAGGTAAAACAGATGTAAAATTAATATATACATTAATGTACCGGTACATGTTATTTGTCTTTTGGCTGCGGGTGGTGTTCCGGGACCCTTCTAACACCTTACTTATTTTGGTCCATTGCAACCCTCAATGCAGCTTTCCCAATGCACTCTGTCTGGTAACTTGCTTAGGGGAGAGGCCAGACGACTGTCAATCTTCTAAGAACATCTTGGTCAATACTGTAACTATAAATAATTATATATTAAGGGATAAAATAGCAAAAGCATTTTATGCTGTAAAGCTGTTTCAAACAATCTTCACTGTGTG
>OX421450.1:46730369-46732869 GCA_949126865.1 Montipora capitata
ATCTTTTTGTGCAGGCACCAGAAGTGGTCCGAATGCAAGATCCAAATCCTTACTCGTTCCACTCTGATATTTACGCATACGGCATTGTTCTTTACGAACTTGTAACGAGTTCCTTGCCATATGCACACGTTGGTAACAAGGATCAGGTATTGTAAATCAGTACAACTCCTAGTTTAGCGACAAACTGTATTTGTTTAGTGTTGTGTAACCTGTTCTATATTTTCTCGGTAGATTCTCTACATGGTTGGTCGAGGTTATCTGAAACCAGATTTGAGCAAACTTCGGTCTGACATACCCAAGAGTTTCAAAAAGTTGTTAATAGATTGTATCAAGTTCAATAGAGATGAACGACCACTTTTTACAAAGGTATGCAGTGACTTTAATTTCCGCTCAAGAGACTGTTAATTATTGATTCCTAGACATAGACACCGGGACGTATTTTGAAAGTCATGATCACTGATGCAACAGTTTTCCAAGTGTACCTGCACATCGTCATCGTCTTTTTCTTTTAATCAGATGCGTTTACAAATATGTTGGTAATGTTTTCGGAACAAACTCCCCAGTTATTTCTATTAAGACCCAAAACAAAAATCACCAATGACATTTTTCCTCATTTTTTCAAATGGACGAAAATTTTAAAGTTTACAGGACATCCTGGAAGCGTGCGACCGCATAGAGAGCCACAAAAAACCAATTATCTTAAGCAACCTTAATGACCAACAAGGTAGTCGGACAGAATGTCAATGGTATTCCACTCGCGTAAATTTCAGAAGCTGGCTCCTAAAACAGAATGAACATGGAACAGTTTGCGCATAAGAAAACCGTACGGTTTGCTGCATGGTTCCGAACGGTAAGGAACGTCTATGATTCAGAATGGATAGCACGCGGAAGCCAAACAAGACAATTATCTCGATTTCTACTGGAAGAACTTGTTAATTTGAAATTGTTAATAATGTACCGGTAGTATCACTGTTGCTTTTAATTCGCAGGTTCTGGCATCGTTGGAGTCCCTCATCCGATCAATGCCGAAGATTCACCGAAGTGCCTCCGAACCCTGCTCTTTAAATCGTGCAGGAAGAATGATGTCAGAGGGTGGGTTTTTTGGTGCTCCTCCCGAGACCCCCATCAGTCCTTTCGGCAACTATCAACCATTTTCCATTGCAGTAGCAGGCTACTAACTCATGGCTGTCGGAAAGAACCTTCTCCGCTTCACCCCATACCTGTGTGTGTGTTGCACATCACGCAAAGCAAGTCATGACAGCAGTACTTATGGTAACGCAATGCAGCGTGTAGGGGATTACCATGGATGGAGCAGCTGAAATTCAGCCATTATTCAATGAGCACAACTTGATTTAAGTGAAAGTTGTTGTTTCCGAAATCAGCAGAGCTGTGAATGAAAACAATCTTTGTATAGTTTTAGACGTGGCGTTTTGTGGACGATTTGGCGAGCAGTATACTTGAAATCTGTCGCACAAACAATGAACGGAAAGTCACAGAGAATCCGAAAAGTGAAACATTTACATTAATTTTGTAATGACGCCACGTTCATATGCATCGAGGAATTGAGGCAAACCGAACTTAAGAAGGTGAACGTTTTAGGAATAAATTCACTGTATGTTTTAAATGATTTCTGTAATGTTTGCTTAAGTTGCCGACTTGAGATCTGTCTCGCTGGTTTTAAATGTCTAAAGCAAAAAGTTTATAACTTCACACAGTTTTTAGCGTATCTTTTTATCGGTGTGCCTGTTTAAGGCGAAAACAGTTAAATTTGAAGCAAATGAAATGAAACGCATGGGAAGAAACAAGACTGTCCTATGGCTTTGCTTGCATGTGGATGTTCCTTCAAGCGATGGCGCGTAAAAAAGGTTCATTTACAGACGATGTGATGTTGCTTATGCGGTGTGTGTAACTTGCGTGATTATGTGAAAACGCGGACAGTGTGTGATATTTGGGGTTGGATAAATGTGTATAATATTCTTTGATGTCAGTTTGGTTTTTCTGAGGTTGCCTCAAGCGTTGTATTCTTTAAATATGGGACAAATTTTTTATAGTTTTATCATTGTCGCATGTTATTTTATAATGTAAATGTAATCTGGAAGCACTTCATTTCAAAATGATGCAGTGCATTGACAACTTGAGTTTTAAAATAGTGGTTGTACAAATATTAAGGATGCGATCAAAAAAGCGCTACATCGCGCCATGACACAGGCCCGTCGTGCTCGGGCGAACAAAATGTAACGCAGGAGAATGTGCGCGTAATAAAGTATTTTAAAAAATGTCATATTTGTGTAAAATTTTGCAGATGTAGCTTTTGAATGAAATTGCTGGTGGTTGAAAGCATCGTCTCTTAACTTATAATATTGTATATTTTAAATATTTAACGACAATGTAAAATGAAACAGTTGCATGAAAGTATATTAAATGTGCATCGTGTAGTGTCTGGTTTCAATCGAGGGGATTTAAAATTATCCGGTGTGACAAATATTGGTTGAGTTTATAC
>OX421450.1:46740369-46742869 GCA_949126865.1 Montipora capitata
CTGAAATCACCTTTACAATCAATCATACATGTATTTACAATACAATTAAACGTAACATGTTCTAAGAGCATTATTTGAAAGTTGTCAACCTTCTCCTTGAACCAAGGCAGCAGTTCATATAGAGTGCTGCCACTCTGCAATAGCCACTTAACCTCCTGACTGCCCCCATAAAGGCAGCTGTCTAAAAGAAAACACCTTGCCAACTTGTGAAGTTGGAATGAACACAAGTACTGGCCAGAACTACATAGAAAATATTGAAGTTCTTTGTCCCTGTCTCAGGGCATTTCTTCAATGAAAAGGTAAATTGGTTGCAAGACTGGCCTCTGAGATTACACTCAGAAGAAGTTCTAGTTGCACAGTAGTGTGATCAATAACATTTTTTAATTTATTGTCATAGTGAGGCTTGATTACAGAATCATAAATACTTGCCCACCAAAATACCCTGTGCAATCAACTGATACACCCATGTTCGGGAGACTGTTGGCCTGTTAATTAATGGAACATCCATATATTAGGAAAAGAACAATTTGTTAAATAAAAGTGCAAAGTCCAGGCCCTGCTTCCTGTTAATCCTAGGATTATTGACGGGGAAATACTGCCTCAAAGTGGCACCCGAGTGACTTAATTGTAGTCTAGCTTCCACAATCGCCAAATAATAATGATCTATCATTATTGTAATAATGCAACACACTTGGTGTCAACATCTATGTCAAAACTTGGAAGATGGTATTTTTCTTTCCCCCTTGACTGGCCATTATTTGCAAATCTATGTTCAACCCAACGTCCAAGGCAAAATTATGGTTAGACTCAAATTTAAGAACATTTGTTAAGGCAAACAGTTAAGGGTCATTGGTTTATGTGTGGTTTATAGTATGTTTATATGGTTAGCTCATCATGTTTTCTTTGTCTTGGTTGTGTAATAAGAATGACTTTTTGTACTAATTTTCACAGCCCCCATAAAAACTGATATGTGCAGTTTCCTGTGTCTAGGAAAATAATAATATCATTATGATATTGTAGATTATAGCATTGTAATATGCATCTCATGGACAATAACATTCATTTTCGTTTTTTGTCCTTAGGGAGATGGATCCACCTGGTGTTGTTTGCGGCAGTTTTGTGAAATATTAGCTCTAAAAGGAGCGAGAAGAAATTCACCTTTTTTTTCTCAGCAATAAACCACAATAATCTTATTGAGTTCACTTTGTCCATGTTGGTAGTGTGGAACAAAAGACTGGATAAAGTCACTGAGAAATCCAGACAATGCTGTTGAGTTTTAAGCAGTTTCTTTAGTACTCTTCACATTGTCAAACTTTTCAGTTTCTTCTTAGAACTGAATACCAGTCCTTAACCTTTTTTCAGTTATGAACTTTTTGGACCAGCACAGAACTTTAAGATGCCACTTTTTTAAATGTTGTACTTATAAAACAAAATGGGGACAACATATTCAAGCAAAAACATCACAAATGCATGTTGTTTGCACCTGCACGCAAACTTTGCGAATGCTTTTGATCTGATGAGTTGCCAACCCAGTAATGCTTCAGATACATGTAGTGACGTCGAAACCCAGAACACCTCCAAACACATTCAATGACAAGTTGTCAGAGAAAAAAATTAAAATTAAAAACAAACATCTTCTTGAGCATTGGGACCCACATGGAATAGCCCTTGCATATGTGTATTGTACTGATGACTGGATTCCATCTACAATCATCTTTTTAGGATAATACCACCTACGCCAGTCGGCAGATAATGCTAGAGTGAACTTCTTGCTATACAGCTGAAAATATTAATTTTGTGGAATGCCCCTTTCAGGGATGTTTCCTAGTTGTCTATGCTCTAAAGATTTTGTTCAAACTCATCAAGTACAATGTAGCATGCATGTGTAAAATGTCTCAAGTTTAGATCAGTTTTGCAATATGCACTGTGTTGTCTGAACTGATCCTTGTAAAATTTTTGTAGTTTCTTGTCAATTGTTAAATATGGAAAAAAAAGGATTTACTTTCTGAAAGAAAAATAACATTAATGACGTCTCTTGATCAGGTTAGGATCTGATGAATTTTTATTTTAAAAGGCAAGCAAATCAAGGGGCAAATTAATTTTCTCTGAGCTGTTTAATGTCATTAAGTGGGCTTTCCAGGATGAAGCACTTTTTTGCCTGCTCTCTGTGTATCATACAGTGTATAATCTTTTCACCGATTTATCTCAGTTTCTGTTGGGGCCGGCTTTCATCGCTCTTCTATAAATTTAACAAAAGATGCTGTGTAAAGAGCGAAAGATGTATTTTGCTTTCATGATAATTATAAATTCGTATTAAACTTTGGAGAAACGTGGAGCTCAATTTGCCTAAGTTCTTGCATCTTTGCATACTCCATTTTAATATCGCTTTCAGCATGCTTGCCAAAATATCTTTTGTAAGCGTGTCACCATTCACCACCCGGTCTATAATTCACCAGTTGTCTTCCTTTGTTGTTCAGAGTATTATAGAGAGTATCTGGAA
>OX421450.1:46752869-46760369 GCA_949126865.1 Montipora capitata
CCCGAAAAGCCATTTGTGAAACTATGGCACGCTTGTTTTGAAAAACTGGTTCTTAAACACGTTTTAAAGGAAACAAAAGCCGAAATGATTGTGAAGTTTCATGTCTTAAAAGTTCTTCGTTTTAAAGATAGAAATCGTGGGCGCTTTGACGACTTTCCATTTGGTCGGTAATAGGATGGCATTTATGCAGGCTCAATAACTTAAGACTAAGAGACTCCCAACCGTTTGCATTATATATCGTGACCAATACAATTAGTTATCAGAAGGGTAATTACCTTATCGTAGAGAGTTTTCCCGTTCGCGAATTTTTGGG
Organism: Montipora capitata; assembly: GCA_949126865.1. NCBI lineage: Eukaryota > Metazoa > Cnidaria > Anthozoa > Scleractinia > Acroporidae > Montipora > Montipora capitata. Next base: position 46,753,183 of record OX421450.1, read on the forward strand.
GGGTGGGTGTGTCCTGCGTGGGCTAAGTGATTGCTTGCTTATCTCTTGTATTTGCTTCTGAAGATATCATATCTTCCCCGCCTTTCTCCAATATGGAATGCCGGTGGCTTTCTTTATAGGTCTTACTTCTGTTGGTGTTGATGCCTTGTTCAACCAAACATTGTAAAACTTCAGACCTGGTAGGATATCCGTTGATCCCGCGCTTGCGTGACACGAGAATGGCAAGTGTTACGTTGTTCCGTTTGGTGTCTCAAAATAAGTCTTGTTTTCATTACTTTCAGGTTCTAGGTGTTGTTCGCTGCCCTCTTTACGTCATGCGTGACAAACAAGGAGGACTTCCTTCATTTTTGCAAAATAACTTCGTGGGCAACTCCAGACAACAATTTTTAATCGGATTAGAGCACGCGAGCATTTTAAGTCAAGAGGAAATACAGGAAGCCCTTCGTTTATCACAGTTAATTCAGATGTCGCTAGCAAAACTCTGACGGAAGTTATCATGTAGTCCAGTTATGTAGAACTAATTTTAACCCTTAAGCGTTCCTCAATGTTTATAATTTCGGAGAGGCGACAAGTGAACGCAGAAAACGTGGGTTCTGATAACATGATATGATTTCCGTGAAGACTTTCCAATATTATCGGGTATCCCTGGATAATTGTGGGGCGTTTTCGTAACTCAGCTCGAGACTTACGTGATAGTAAGTAGTTTGTGATAAAATTTTGAAATGTGTGTCGTTTGATAAACTTCTTAGATGAGCTTCTCTGCATGTATTTCCGATCGGATGAAGTGTTTCTATACTTGTTCTAACGTAGTTATGTAAAGAGGATGGAACTGCTCTTACATGAGCATACAACTGTTTCGAGGCATGCATAGATTATATGTATGTATTTATGACCGCGTGGCGGCTCTAAGAAAAAAATTAACTTGCAACGCTGGAAAATTATTGTAACAGGTCATTTTTACCCTAATGATATGGTGGCTTAGGGAATTCTGTAAATGAAGGTTTTAAATAGTGTTTCGTCTCGGAAATCTCGGATTTACGAGATGATGTAAGGAATCGAATGATTGGGATCATCTATTCGTTTAAAAGCCTGGAAAGGTTCCCCTTCATTTTTCCAGCTCTCTTATGCACTCCCCCCCAGTTTAGCTAAAAATACGCTCACCTTACACACCCTTATCTGTGCTCATTTATCTGCTCGCAAGAACATTTCACTGCGTGGGGTGTCTCAATTTTTAACGAGAAAAACATGAGGCACGAGGAATAGCAGACGAGTTGGAATTTGACACTTTTGATCAAACTTTCACTGACGCTAGAGCTTGCTTGGACGAAAGCAGACGACACGTTCAATGACAAAAAAAAATCGTGCGTCACATTTATTTTTCAATTCGTGCAAATTTCTTTGCCTCCTTTGAAGAGCAAAAACGTCAAAGTGTTGTGGGGAACTTGAACACTTGGTAATAAATCTTTTCAATCTATATCTTGTGTTTAACGCAGTTGCTATCAGATTGTAGTTACAGACTATTTCTCTGGCATGGTGCAATGTGAGTTACTTTTCATTTTAGCGTAACTACGAAAGCGTAACTTTGTGTTTTCGTGGGGCGTTACCGTCGGCCGTGTCGCTGAAACTCTTAGAAATTTTGCTACTCATGATTCAAATGCCTGCGAGGTTAGTCAATAAAACTCGGTTTACAAATCAGATTTTGTTATCTTCATCATCATTATCTTTGCTTCAAGTGGAGCATAGGTCCTCCATTAATGCTCGCCATCTGACTCTATTTGAGCATGTTCCAAAATCCTTGTGCTGGGTGTTGGGGCCTCCCTAGCTCTTTTGTTTTCCTCGTTACGGGTTCCACTTCAGATTTGCTAAAGCGCTGTTTCATTGTGTGACATATGGAATAGTTAGGTTTTGTCGCGTGAGCTAAGCGAAGCAAAAACATTTATTAGCAATGCGACTTCATCTGTATTCAGTTTTGAGAAAGATGTAAGACAACCGAAGACAACTTGACTGAAATAATGTCACTGATCTTTTATCTTAAAAATGCGAGTAATGTTTGTTATGTAATAGCTGAATTTTTTTGTTGTAAATATTAGCAAAATTCCATCCTTTTTATTCTAACCTTTTTGGTATCTTTAAACCTAGTTTGGTGTCTTCAGTTTGCTTGCGATTGTAGATGGGTGTATTTGCCTATATTAATATGACCTATTCGCTTGTACATTATGTTCGTGTGACATAGTTTCATTGAAAGTTGGACATATTCATACTTGCACGCACTCTTTTTAATGTGTAAGATAAGAAATGTAACATCACACGTAGTGGTAAAGAAGATGTACGAGCAAATAGGTCTATATAGTTTTTTTTTTCAGTCATCATCATCATCATCGTGAGAATTTTCGTTCACTTTTCTTTAATTGCCCTGTATAAGACGAACAACCACAATGATTGGCGTTTGATAAGTTATTACACAATATTCGCATCAGTGTTCATTCTTTTCTCGGCTTCTCCTGGAGTCTTTAATTGAGACCGTATATGTATCAGATGTGTTATATGTATGACACTGCTGCTCATATTTTGTTTATCACTTAGGGTCACGAGTTTGATAAAGGGTCCACATAGGTCAACTTGTGTCAATTGCAACTTTGTTTATGTATTAAGTAAGGCATCTCTTGGGGAAGCCTCGCCGAAATTCCCAATGTAATTTCCCCCTAGTAACTAGTTGCAAGCTAAAAGAACCGGGAAAACTCCTAAAAGGCGGCCTGACGTTTACAAGTGGATGCAACAAATCTTTTGGCTGTTTTTAGATTCGTTGTGGTTGAAAATTATCTTTGAGCATTGTCCTTGTGTCAGCGGCTAACCACTGGCACGTAAACTCCTGGATGCTGGAGCTTCCATCGAACACAATCAGGAATTGTTGCCACAAATAGATGGCGGATGCTCTCTCTTTAAATTTTCATCATCTGGTTTTTAGGTTTCAAGATGAGGATTTGTCTCATTCAAACGTTTTTACGACTGGGCCATCGAGATTCCCGATTTTCCTTAAATGTAAATCTCCCATAGCTGCATAAAACTAGTCTAAAGGAGAACCTTCACTTGAAATAGTCAATTGGCCATTTGTGGCAAACAGCCAACTAACATAAGCCTATGTTAACGTAAACGTCAGGGACTGTGTAAAAAGCGGTTCTAAAATAGTTGCAATAGGAGGCATTTCAGTAAAGTGACTCAACATTATCTAAATTTGAAATTGTAATTGTTGCCGCAATTTACTCGTTAAGAGGACTTTTCCACCAGAGAGAATTTGTTTATAAGGCTAATATTTTCCTTCTCTTTTTTGGAGTGCTATTCTTGCCAAGCCTTGTTTTTGTCTAAACTACGATGCGTACGTGACTGTCAAAGTCAAAGGAAATGGGATCGTTGGAAAGGACATGCGAAACAAATATTTTGAACGTCGCGTTTATGCAAAACACACCGTATAACAGTAAAAGAGGAAACGGGAAACTTTGAGAATAACGAAATTATTTTTACTTGACCTTCCGACCTCGTTAACACGAAAAGCCAGTGACGATAAAATTTGGATGTTTTTGAAACATCTCTAAATGCAGTAAGCTTTCCTATTAATCCGGTAGATATTCCTAATCCCTTTGTACTTAAAAGGAAATTATAAGATATCTTGGAGTGGGTGAGAAACGATTATCAACTGGGCCCTCGAGATTTGAACCACAGTGGTCAACACTTTTTCTCTTGTCGTCTCTTTAGGAAAACGATAAGAAAAATTGGCATGAAAGTGGTTGTCAAATGAAGCGTCAAGCAATAATGCCAAGTTTTCCAAATGACCTCAGTTACTTGTTGACTCAATCATTTTCTGCTCAATGGTATGCCATGAGCTGTTTAAGTTCCACACGCAACACAGACGTTGTTTTGTTCAAACAGCATCAGTCGGCACGGCCACTCATCGTCTCATACGGAAATTAATTTCTTTTGCATGTTATTATGTTGGTTTAAATTGCCGTTATCTTTTAAACGATCTGATTTTTCATGGTCCTTGTAATAGTTCGATGAAAAGCGATCCATTTATTCAATTATCTCTTTATTTGGGTGTAAACGTATTAGATGTAAGTGTGATAATTGTAAACACTCGAGGAAATTAATCCGCCAACTTTGCGACTGAACTGTTAGCTTTGAGCCGGCCAGTGCACCCGGACGATCGATCAAACGAGCCCATTTATCATTGCTTTGATGGATCGTAGCGCTAAATGTGTTAACTGCTTTGTAATGACAATTTCTCCGACCTCAACGACTTGATCCATGTTTCTTTTTAGTCGGTATTGATACTAAACCGGAAAATGTTGCATCGATCTTCCTGACAGTTGTTCGCGTAATTAATTGCCATGAACGTCAATTTTTTTGCCTTTCAAAGGTGTAAGATAAATACTATAGCGAGTTTTATTCTCCGTCTACGTACTTTCCATTTAATTGAGACAAAGCAAAGCGGTCTTTTTTAAAGTGATCGGCTTTTCTTTGACGTTAGCCTTACGAAATAGCAAAAAGCGCAAAGGGTTTTGGAAGTGTGTGTGAAAAGCGCTTGGAATCTTCTCTGACTGCCACATTCCAAGGTAGCTAACATGAGTCAAGTCAGTTAAGAAAATCGGTCAGTTTTGACACAGTAAGCATGGATAATCGATGAAACTCGTACGGTGAATACTGCAAAAGCTCTTGCTGGCTTGGAGGGTATTTACTGTGATTCAGGTCGATGCGATTGATCAATTGAATTGTAATTAGCTCTTTTTGTCCGCCCAGCGAAGACCCACCTCCTGAGATAGACAAACAATCATTGTCGAACGATAAACACTTAAAGCGGAAATTTAGCTATTGAAGGTATTGACCTGTTTACGTTGCCAAGCTTGTACATCTTACACTGTTCCTTCCTTGGCCCACGGTTAAAATTAAAACAATGGCAAAAATGTTCCGAATACAAACAGTGGTATCGAAATCGCTTCCATGTGGATTGCCGAGTCAGCCACAAACCAGTCACTTGTGTCTTCCCATGCGTCATCGTTCAACGATTGATGTCATTTATTTGGGCCAATCAGAAGTGCTATTGCCTCAGCGTTGACAGGTGAAAAGCCCTGGTCCGCCGTGAATTACTCTTATAAAGCAAAGTGGCAATAGATTACCTAACTCTTTATAACACGTGTGAGCATCCACTTGCGTTTAGAGCGCTTATTTTTGAAGTGGTAGCCACGTCAGAGAGAAACGTGGGAAAGGCAATGGCGAAACAATCATTACTGTTGTGCGTTTTGGTATTGATCTTCTTTGAAGAACCTTCCTCGGCTAGCTGGATGTTAGTCTCTTTTTTGGTGCACTTTCTCTTTACTTAAATCAAAAACAGAAGGATTTCCATTTGAAGGACGAAAATATTTGAGTAGCATTGACCTCATTCGGTAGCGTTTAAAGTTGGTTGTTTTTCTTTCAAGGTGGATGGGAATTTCGGCCCTCAGTACACGAAGCAATGGGAACTTGACAACTTGCTACGGGGTTCCTGGTTTGTCTTCACAGCAAATGAGGGTATGCGAGAATAAACCAGATCTGATACCAACTCTAAGACACGGAGCTAACTTGGGAATCACTGAATGCAAGAACCAATTTGAAAAAGAACGCTGGAACTGTTCTACAACAAATTCGTCTTCCGTGTTCGGTGAAGTTATCAACATAGGTAAGTTGGCGTCAATGTTAAGTGATGCCAGCTCGAAACGTGTTCGTATAACTTGTTGCGTCTCTTGTTCTTTTGTGACAGGAAGTCGTGAGGCTGGGTTTGTATACGCGATAACGTCGGCTGGTGTAGTACACGCAGCAAGCAAGGCTTGCAGACTTGGAAATCTTAGTGAATGCGCCTGTGAAACGCGAAGGAAGAGAAAACAGCAGTTCAGTGGCTGGGAATGGGGTGGTTGTGATGACGATGTAAAGTTTGGCATATCATTATCCAAGATGTTCGTTGACGCACCTGAGTACACCGCTCGCGCACAAATCTTTATGATGAAGGATAGAAAAACGAGGTCAGCTCGGGCTAAGAAAGGACGATACCTTATGAACTTACACAACAACGAAGTTGGAAGGAGGGTGAGTTGACAGCTTCCTTTTTGCTTTCCTATCTTTTGTTATGTAACGCAGCTAACCAACTATATTTTTGCTCACTTCGCAATGTGCACTTTATTGGTGTTGAATTTGTCATTAGCTGCTTGACAAGCTAATTGTTTTTGTGAAAATGGCCAGTTTAAAGGTGTTATCCAGCAACTATTTGCAAAAAAAAAAATTAAGGACTATCGAAGATTTGTAGAACGTATAGTGACTTAGTGAATTCAGCACTTTTCAAACTAATTGTTAAAACATGGCCATTTTTTCAATATGTCGTCACGGTTTTATTCGTACCGATTGACTATTGCACCAGCGTTCACGGCATATTGAAACACCGCTGAGTGTTATTATTTGTATTTGTAACGATTACCACAAAAGGCCGAAAGGAAGTGATTACTTTGGATCCATTTACAAGTTGGCAGTAAATTATGGGAACTCTTTGCAACCGTTGGAAAAAAAAACGGCGGAGATACCACGGCTTACCAAACCGACAGGTGGTGATTGTCAGTGCTGAATACATACCTACAACAGAGCACGGGGAATCACATAATATGTAATGCGCATGTACGCTATGTTATCGATTGACAAATATAAAGAATGGACGTGAAAAAAGATCATATTTGTGAGGAAACTAGACTGAGACTTTATCAGTGATTTAGTTTATCTTTAATAGCCTTTACATATGGATCTCTATTAGACTGACATTTATTGACTAAATAGGCGTACATTTAGCCATTGAGATAAGGCGAGAGCGATGATAAACAATGTTTCAGAGACACTTTGCTTCGTTTTAACTGCGCACACATCGTCTTTACCGGCATGTTTGGAATCAAGTCGAGGCAACTCGTAAGTCCACATTAAAAGTTGTTGTTTTAACGTGCTTTTTTTACATTTTCCCTGCCAGGCTTCGAGACGCTGTGATATATATCTGGTATCGAGTTGCACATCATTTGTTAGCGTGGTAGCATTTTTTCGAAAGTTTATTCCATGTGTTGAACGCGGAGAAAAGATATAGTTTCGTCTTCTCTTCCAAAATGTTGGTTTATCATACAACAGTCTTA
>OX421450.1:46765369-46820369 GCA_949126865.1 Montipora capitata
TACAAAAAATGACTGGGTTTTAGCTAAGTCGACCGTGAAGGAACATTGCTCTCGTGAAGAGTCTTTGTTGTTCCTTGATATCTGCCACTTGGAGGAAACCTTAAACGCCCGCTTTGTTGCGTTCCTGGTAGCCTTTGGAATGCAGTGGTCCAAGTCCTTTTTCTCTTGCTCTTCCGCTGTCTTTGGCCGCCTAAATTAACTGTCGTTTTGGAGACATGTTGTCCTCGGTTCAAGAACCCTCAGAACACTAAACCGGAGCTTTTTTACGCTTACCAGCTAACGTGAATAAAATTTTTATACATCGCTGAACTACATTTCTTCGATTCCCAGGTGAACTGGACTGGCGCGTCTTCTTATGTAACATTAGGTAATTAGTTTTTCTTCATTGTTATGGGTGTTTTTCGATTCCCAGGCGAACTGAGCTATACCGCCTTTCACGAACGAATAGTCTTTTTTCCATCACGATTGGTCAAAACGGCCATTGAATATGGAGGAGTATTTTGAGGCATTTAAAACACGGGCAGCACTTGTTTTATCAGTTATAAAAAATCCCGATGGCGAAGCTTGAGTATTAAATAGTATATAAACCACCAGGATTTTTGAGTTGATTAAGGTAGCTAATGTCTTCGAGGATTTTATGTGCAACAAGGACAAGCCCATCGTAACAGGTCCTCACGACCCAAACAATTTTATGATCACCGAAGTTGTCCAATTCGCATGATACAGTTCATTTTGGGGGGTTATTTGCATTACAACAATGGATATCCAATGAAGCATGATACAGGCACAAGAGTAAATAACTCTCACTTGTATTTATGTAAACAATCCCCCAAAACGTATTGCATTATGGGATGGGGAAAATGTTGAATACAGTTACATAATGAGGTTCACATTTCTTGGTGTAGGCGTCACAAAGTGACCACCTTCTCAAAACCCTGACTAAAAGGTCATACATGAAGCTCTTAGGCTAAGGAGACTCATTCTGACACATTGTGACGTATATGCAAAGTACCGTGAATGTAATTATGTAGCTGTATTTTATATTTCCCCCATCTCATAATGCAATATGACTGCTGTAAAGTTTCTTTTCAAACTAGCAAAATTAATCCAAACATTGAGCTCTTCTGTTTTCTGCCTCTCTACATCTACATGTTGCAGCACTCGGCAAAGTCCCTTTTTGACTTTTGACTGCTTAGGTGGCCTCATGCACCATAGGCCTTTTTAGAGACATCACTGTCAAGCCGGCCACTTCTGCAGAAGAGAATAGGACAGCCACAACACCGGGGATTCCATCTCCAGCTCTTGGGTTCTTTAATGTCCCACAGGAAACTTATGAACATAGAAGAGGAAGACTTAAAGTCTAACCATTTGCAGATGAAATTTCAAAGGCAGCACTTTCTCCTCAGTTATTTTAAGATCCTGAGTGTGGATCTGGCCGGGGTTCGAACCCGCGAGCCCCCGCATGACAGCCCGATGCTCAACCAACTGAGCCACCGGTGCGCGGTGTTTTTTTTTACCTTTACAGGTAGTTCAAAGCCTTGTGCGAAATCACTGCCGTTGCCATGGTGTTTCTGGCTCTTGTGCTGTCAAGACGTGCTGGGACAAAGTACCAGTCTTCGCTCTTGTTGGCGATGTCTTAAAAGCGAAGTATAGAGACGCAGTTGAGGTGGTGTACAACAAAAGAAAGAGACGTATAAAACGTAAGGAGCAGAAGCGCGTCAAGATAAGCAGAGATACAATGGTGTATATAGAACGCTCACCAAATTACTGCACTCCCAACGGAAAATTGGGGATCCTGGGAACATCCGGAAGGGTGTGCAACAAAACATCCAAGGAAAATGATCGGTGCGACCTTTTATGCTGTGGGGCTGGCTATAACACTCAAGAGGTGCGAGAGGTCAATAAGTGTCAATGTCGTTTTGTGTGGTGCTGTCACGTGACTTGTAAAACTTGTCCGCGGATTTATGATCGTAACACATGTAAATAGCGCGAATAACGAAGTTTCGATCAGTACTCAAGTTATTTATTTGCAAGAGGAAACTATGGAAAGCGATATTCTTTTGCGGAACAGCTCTTTTTGAAGAAAAAAACAAGTTGTTCTTTTATCCCATCACGGGGGTAATGGACTAAAAGGTTAGGGTTATCGTTAGGTAAAGTGGATTTTTGCACAGTTTAGGTAAGTGCGAGTGGATTTCGACAGTTAAGCCGATTTCGAAGTGAAGCACGATTAATTTTCCTCTTTAACAAATGATGCCATTGTTTCGTGGCGTTGATGTTGCTGTCGCCGTGTTCATTTCTTAAGCCCCCTATTATCAAATATAAGGAACTCTAAATACGTTGGAAATCTAGCACCTCGTCTCTTTTAAACAGATCTTTTCTTTAAAATAATATATAACCATATAATATATTGTTAGATTACACGCCTTGTAAGATGAAGTAGGAGGAGAACGTCAGTTTGAGAACTGGAAATATAGAGAAATAGACCTGTTTCACAGTTGCAGCGAAATAAAATATTCTTTTGTTTTAATGCTGCTAATAATCCTTTCTGGCCTCGCTACGACGAGCAAATTTCAAAAGAATATTTGTTTCGAACTGAGGGTAGTAGGTTTAACGATTTATTTTCATCGTCAGGCTTCGTTGATTTTACCTTTTTTTTTTACCAAAGCAACGTTGCAAAGTAAGAGTTAACCGTGCGTGTTTCGTTTTACCGTTTCGGATTGCACCCTTCGGACATTTCAGTCGTAGAATTATACAGGACATGTGCAGCTTATCCTGAGTGTATTAATCGCAAAACCTCGCCGGTTAGAGCTAAGCTCGATTTCCAGCGGCTGGGACTCGAGAAAGTGGCTGAAATCGAGCGTAAGCCAGAAAGCAGTCTATCGAAGAAAAATAGTTTCGCACTTTTGCGTAATATGTACAACAAAAGTCCAACAATAACACCCCCCCCCCCCCTCCCCCTTTCCCACCCAAAGGCAATGTTATTTATAAATAGATGGAAATAACCGAGCTATCCCTCCCTCAACATTGTTTGAGGAGAGAGGGATCCGCATCAAGAAGATTTATTCGATGGAAGCCAATTTATTAGATGTGGAGAAAGAAGTAAAAAGTGTCTCAATTTTTTGCAGGATTGTAGTTTGGAACAATCAGATTTTTTTTTCCAAATATGCTCAAGTCATCGTCGATAAATACTTATCTCTCAAATTTCTCCTCTGTTTGCAAAGTTGCCTTTTGGTAGACCAAAGAGATGCAATATTTGGTAGCGAGAGGGCATATGTGTTGATACTGAAGAATCGGTAACTTTCCGTTAAATGTTTACCGTCCATGACAAAATAGATGAATTTCACGTATAAAGGTCTGAAAGCGTTTTCTTCAAGATACATCGAAGTAAAATTAAGTGCCCAGCCCAAATATCATCTAATTATCCAGACTTTCGAGGTGCACTCTCTACAAGCGGTTTGCATTTTCAGTGGAAAGCACTGTGGAAGCGTGACATATTGCACGCGGAAGGTCTGCGAGATCTAGCGCGTCGATTTCTCGCAAAAATGCTGTGATTTCTAGGGAAAAAAGGCCAAATTTCTTGCATTTTAGCCGCCCATGTTCTTTTTTTTCTCACGGAAATGAAAGATATCGAAATCCCACTTCGGTGGGAAGCCTCGCTCCAGTACGTTTCCCATCATGTTTGGCGGGGCGAACGAAATTGATGAGTTTCTTTAAGTACTCTAGAAACTAACGCAGTCTTGAATTGCAACGTGCTATTGGAAGGGTAAGTAAAAAAAGTAGCAAATTCTTGGTCTCGACACGCGTCAAGCGTTTATCATACGACTTAAAGGTTCTTTGAATGTTATTCAGGTGGGCATTAAGAAAATAGAGAAAATTTGATTTGAACAACAGGTGCTGTGAGACAAAAACAAAAATTGTAAGTCTACACAGCAACGTTTAGCCTTTATTATACAAAAACGAATGGCGAATATGGAGAGGTATGTGTCAGTAAACGGTTAGCAGCAAAAGTGACTAATGAGAGTCCCACTTTCAATATTCCTATGAACCACAAATATGAAAGTCATGGAAAAAAAAGACCTTATATTCCCATAGACAAAGCATCTTTTAAAAAATGCATGATAGAAAAATGCCTTAGAAGGAAAATGTAAGGTGGACTCAGTGACGACTACGAGGGTCAACAGGAAAGTTGAACGTTTTTGCTAGCTGATTGATTATCTACATAAGAGCATATTGTTGGCATGAATGACATCAACAGTACATTATAATGTGTCTGTATATGAAGAAGGTCTTTAATGCCATGAACCACCAATGGTTTGCGAAAATGACAAATGGGCCTTTCGTGTAGAGTCGTTCTTGTATTGTCACAGAAAATGTACGGTAAGATCCTTGTATTATGCAATGGCTTCACGCCAATTTCTTGCATGTAGAGGCCAAAACAAGCGTCCTCTACTGGAATGATGGGAACTCGTTTCGATGCTTCTATAAGTTTTGGCAAAAGGCTCACACTGAATACGTACCCACCGCCAGAAGTATAAGGTGGATAAACTCGTTGATTGAAGTCTTTGGTGGATACGTAGTACCGGTGGCTTTTTTCGCGCATGACCTCCATCTCTGTCTGTACATTACCCGTGTATATGGGCTGAGACCCATTGGTCACGTGATATTCTTGCAACCACTCAAGGAGTGATAATACATTTACGAAACAATCTTCATCGGTTTTGAGGATGTATTTTGCTTGGCAGTGTTGAAAAGACCACCGAAGTCCAGAAAGCGTCTTCAAGGATAGATTTCGAAAAGTGTCGCGGAAGTCGCCGATAACAATGTCGTTGTGCACTCGAGCTTCTTGTTCAAGGAGGTTGTTCAGGTTCGAGCTGTTACTTTGACCAACTAGAAACACTGTTTTCCATGATCTGAAAAAAAGAAAGTTATATAGACTGAGTGTAACTTTGATTGTACCACACAGATCTCTCTGGCTTTTAAACTGTACATAGTTAAAGCAAGATTTTACTCACGTAATGGCAAGCGGACAATAGAGCAATAGAGTTCCAAGTGCTTTTCATGGGAATCTTTGTTTTGAAATTTTGCCTTATTACCACATGGTCATCTTATGCTGATCCAGCCTTAAGAAATCGGAACTGATGTTGAAAAGTGCAAATTGCATACTGATTATATCTTAATCATCATTTATCGAAATTTTAGTCCCATAAGTACCCGATAATCTTCATGCAAGTTTGTTTCACAAAAGGAAAATTTTAGTCCTATATAAACCTGGGCCGGGTTCCTGAAAGGTGTAATAACTCTATTCCAGGGATAAATGTGCCTTACTCCGAGCACATTTATCCCTGGAATAGGGTTATTACACCTTTCAGGAACCCGGCCCCTGGTATTCTTAATGCAATTTCGTGTAAAAATGGAACTTCAGTCCTAAATCTTTTAAGAGTTGGAAGAATGAATGGGCTTATGAGTGCTTTGACATCCAATTTTACAGTTTTTATGCATGGCTAACATTTCAATGATTATCTAGCCGTTCAAAGCTCGAAATTGGGGAGATGGCTTAGTTTAACAAGTTCTTTTATCTTTTGAAGTCACTTTGTGGCCGCCGGGCAAGATGTCATTTTACAGACGATTGCCATTTCCCCTCTGAGCTTCACATTGACAAGGAAGCCGGCCTATAGTCTTTCTATATTTTTGTTGAACGATACCTCGATATCATAGGTATATTTGTGTATTGATAAAACACCGAACTTGGATTTAAAAGCTGTAATTTATATCTAGAGCTGAAATAGCCTATAAGAAAATTCATCGATGAGAAGCAACATTTAAGTCAACCCAAGTGGGTTGACCCCTACGTATGGTAACGTAGCCCGTATTGGTACATGTGCAAGAGGGGCTGTACAACTGGGTTCTCGTCGCAGACACCCCCTGATCACTCTTTCATCCCCTTTCCCCAACAGGAGGCAGATCCCGGATCCGGAGATCCCGGGTTCAAGACCCGCTCTGACCACTCGTTGAATTTGATCCTGGTAGTCCCTGGTTCAACTTTCCAGCTGCACTTGTAAATAGCCAACTGGTTTGCCTCCGGCCAGTTGGGATTCTTAACAGTTGTTGTTGTTCTGTTCCGTCGTTTCGTTGTGTTTCATTGGCCCTGAAAAGCCCCTATGGGGAGCGGTCAATTAAGTATGTATTGTATTCACGATGTCCTAGAAAATGTCAATTTTTGTTTTTTCAATATTACGGAATTAGGAAGAAAGGTGTTCATAATACTGAAACGTGAAATGAAAATTTGAGATGTGACAAGTTTTCCATTGGATTTGATTAGCCATTATTTTGATCTTTTATAAAAATGCTATTGTTTAGGTTTGTTTTTATTGACGTCGCCGCCTTCATAGCGGATCTTGTCGGAGACTGATCTCTACCAGAACAACTTTTCCGCTAAAATAGTGTCATATCAAATAAGTAAAAACGTGAAGTATTTACCTCTCAGAATTGGTCCAACTTCCCTGATTTATTGGGTTATCTTCACGACCCCATGAAAGTCTAATGGACTCACGATCCATGAAGTTAGCAGGACTCGAATGAACCATAATCAGCAGAAAAAGCGATGGTGAACAACGTGGCACTGATTTGTGACCGAATTTCTGTTGTGGTAAGTTGTCGTCCTGCAAATTTGCAACTTCGTAGTGCTTGGCGACAGTTTCAGAGGAAGACAAATATCTTTGGACGATATCTTTCAAGTCTAAATTCAGTAACTCCAAGTAGCTCAAGCTCGGTCCAGCCGCTACTTTTGCGGCTTCTGAATCAACTTGAATACTGGCAATTTGTCTTCTCAGCACAATCGAGGATGAAAGTGTATAAAGTTCAACGTTTCCTTTAAGGTCCGCAAAGAACATCAGGTATACGAGATTCAAGATCCCAGTGAAGGAGGTTAGCAACAAAAGATACCTGATACTACAAAGCATTTTCATCTTCTGCCCATTGTATCTCATATCTGTGTAGAAAGGCAATGCATTGGTTAGAGTAAAATCTATTCTCAGTCCAGAGTGCAGGGCTTGCGTCGTGGCAAGAACACTCGCCTCCCTCTAATGTGGCCAGGGTTCCATTCCCAGACTCGGCGTCATATGAGGGTTAAGTTTGTTGGTTTTCTACTATGCACCGAGAGGTTTTTCTCTGGCTACTACTCCGGTATTCCCTTCTCCTCAAAAACAAACACTTGATTTGATTTGCGTTTATTTGCTGGTTTCAGTTTGCAGTGTTCCCAATTAGAGCTCCAGCGCTAGAAGACTAGTCACTTAAATTAAGTTCCTTTCGTGCCTAAATCCTTGCCATTAAATTGTCCTCCTTAGCTTCGTCTGTACTGGCATAAACATACACTAATAAGGTATGACAAACAAAACACAAAAACAAAAAATAGCTAAAAATTAAGGAACATCTCTTATTGAAGTGAAGCGTTGCGGCCCGATTGATGTTGCGATCATGTTTTAGATATCAAAAGAAAAACAAGAGATCATTACTAAAGAACGTGCAAAAAAACCACGTTTGCGCAAAACGTCTGGCTTAAATTTGCGTTCGTAAAAAATCAGTGGCACTTGTCCGAATTCTGCGTATTTCTTTCCCGTGTTCTACAAGTATTCAAATTATTCTACAAGGGCTCAAAACCAAAAGAAATAAATTAGATTTAAAAAGTTTTTATTGTTACCTAACTTAATAAAGACCGTCGTTCGCAGACGCGAATCATCTGATCTCTCTCTCTTCTTTTACGTCGGCGTAATATGATCTCATGCGGCAACACTTGCGATTAGCTGGGAAGGTCTGGTTTCAGTTTCGCGGGAAAATCAATCTAAAAATAACTCGGTCTGTACTAAAAAACGCCGTTCCACAAATACGCGCACTCCTGAACTGATCGAGTGGGTGGCCCAAATGATATGGGGAAAAGGAATACAGTGCCAAAATTATATTGTATATAGATAAAAAATACTACGTCTTGTATACTAACTATGAAGAAATAGATTTGATATATTCCGTTAACTACACAAGAACACTATTTTTACCGTCCATCATAGAATTCTTGATATTTTGACGGAATCTTGAAAAAGGGGTGAATTGCCTAACATCAGTTTGTAATGAATTCCAGAGATAACTTGGTGCAGGTGTACGTAGTTTGAACAGAGTTTACAAAGAGATCATCATTCAGTGATTGTACATGGTGACGTACGTGACCTAGTTATAGCAGGGGCCCAATGTGCAGTCGGCGAAGCTTTTTCTTCAAAACTGAAAACTCAAAAAAACAACTGAGTAGAGAAACTGAGCTCTTTACAGAGGTAACCCCACAAGCGGCTATTTACAGTAAGTCAGAGTGATAAGTGGACATTTGCGCGGATAACTTGCTAAGCTCATGATATTTGCAAACCTAAGACTGTACCTTAGCGATGGCCCCTTAGATGAGAGCTTAGGAAGAGAGAAAACCTTTGTATATGGGGAATTATCAAGATGCAGTTTGTGACGTAGTGGTTAAGTCATGCATGATTCTGACAAATACATATCGGATCATAAATTCATTTCACTATCCGTTCCCCTAAAAGAGAGAAAGGCGTCCACGTATTCTAATGCCGTGTTCTATTGTATTGTTAGGTTGAATGTTTCGAAACTGTCTCGCCTGCCTGTCTAACGTGTGTAATAAGATCTTTCATTTTCCTCTAAGTTGTTCATTTGTTCCTATAAATGATATGCATGATTGATTATGAACATTTTTCAATTTGGGCAGGTGAAGTTTTTCTCGCTGTCAAAGCCGGATTGTCTCAATCAGGAAGAATTTTATCTCACCCAACTGGTTTACTCGTCCAAGCCGCCTCACGTATTGCAAATGCATGATTAGAGAGATTTAGCGGTGCCTTTACGTGAAACGCCGGCAAAGCGGCAGACAACAGGCTGCTCATGGCTTGTCGTAAAAACATGAAAATTCTCTTGTTCTAACGTCTCTCTCTCTCTCTCTCTCTCTCTTAAAGGAAGTTGCTTGACATCTGTAAATAACAGGGAAAATGAGCTAAAATGAGCAAGTTTCTTTCATTTTTGGTCAAATCCAAATTTCAGCCTGACGTAAAGGCGATGCTAAATTCTCTCCGTGATTACGTCATTATTAGTTCTTAACAAAGAATTAAGAAATACTACGATTTTAAGTGGTCTCGGCAATCAAAGAAATCCAGTCTACATTTACACTCTCGAACCTTTTCCCCGCGGATGCGTGATGTTGTTTGATCCATCGATCCCTGAGGAACGAACGAGCAACGTTCAATGCAGCGGCTTTGAATTTTTGATTGAGCTCTGCTAACGCCGAACTTTTAATTTGGTTGCTGCTCTTCGGACTTTGGATGTTTATGTTAAGTGGTAATCGCATTGCTCTCAGAATGTCGTCAAACATGAAATCACGAGGGCAGCATACTGAGTAGAGTTACTCGCAATAGATCGGGCGCTTTACAACCAACCGACATTTCGGTAAAGCTTCGTTTGGAAGTCAAATGGACGGTCCGTTTCGGTTTGGGCCGATCGAACTATTTGGGACCACCCTTGAAGGTGGTCTGACCCAGGCTCCCAGATAGTTGGGAAAACGAAAACAACTGCATGTAATTTGACCAAATCGTTGTTACCATAACTCGGTCACAACAAGCTCACACGATTGCGCAGAAAACGCGAAGGCGGGGTGGCTTGGGCCAAGTTTGTGGAAATGGAATCATCGGGAATTAAATTTCCAAATTTCAAACCAAATTTTTGTTCAACGGAAAATTTTCTTAGTACACCTTTTGAACCCAGTGGTTAACTTCGTATCACCTGAATTATTTATGGCTGGCGTTCTCTACATTGAAAAAAATCCTGCCTTATTTTATTCAAACAAGACTGTAGCCATCACTCGCTTCGTTAAGGCAAGAAAAGACTTTGAAGGCTAACGAAAGAATGCCGGTTTCAGAATACTAAGTGTAAATTCTGAAGAAAAGATATCAAGATGCCGTTCCGCTTTCCAAAGCGTCTTCTATTTGTCAGTTGTGTATAGTTATGAATTGCACTAAAAAAAATCGTTACTTTCGTAAGCGGGAATTGATATTTTCACATGAAGTTTTAATTGGCTTTATCCAGATTGAGTTCCAGCAGAATTATTAACTCTGGTTCGAGTATACGTTTATTCTGTACGGAACGATCGTGCGAAACGTGAAATGGGACTAATCTCGCAATGTATACCTCGCATAGTGACCCAAGACTAGATACTAGCCCGCGTCAGCAAAGTGAGTTAAAGCGCAGGTTCTTAGCAACAGCGTCCTAACTCGAAACTCGGTGACTTCAACCTCGCGAGTAGCGTTTTGGGGGAACTTTGTGACGTTTATTTCTAGGCAAAGTTGGCGAAAAGATACTTGATGCTTTACTAGACAGACATGAAGTATGATACGAAAACGGGCGCTCGATTCAATTTACAGAGACGTTGATTTGTATGGCAAGAGTTGTCACTCAGCGGTATAAGGGTGTTTGCTTTTTGAACTGCCGGAGTAAACATCTATACCATTCATTCTTTCGCCCTCATATTTTAGCACTTGCCGGTGCCAGCTCATCTAAAATTTAGTTTTTGGTTGGCAAAGCTAATATGGAATAAAAAACACTGTCGATTAAAACTTACACTCCTCCTGTAAGCGGAATCCTGAGGTGACCCTAACTCGGCGTTTCCAAGCTTTTCAATCATAGCCAAGATTTTAGAATGGGTCTGCGAAACATTCAGACTTCAGCTTTGAGATGATGTTTTGTGTCAGGTCACTGAAGAGAGCGCAATCTTTACCCTTGTAATCGTGTGAGTTTTTTTTTTTTTATATGTCTGAGTATGAACAATTTTGACGGTCTTAATTTCGGCACGCAAACTTTGATGTGTCACCTTCGAAGCACAAACTGATGCCACACCGCCATAAAAACGTGAAATCTCATAAATTTATACGAATAATAAAGCAAAACTGAAGAGAACCATTCCACTTTTAGCTTAACTACGATGATCAGATCCGGGAAAGTGATTTCAAATTTTATTTAGACTAATTCTTCATCTCTTCTTCGAGATGTCTGAAGAACTCAAACTTATTTTGGATAAAACGGCTTAGCCGAGGACAGCAGATTTCAACTGTTTGTAACAAGGGTAACTTGCATGATGTTCTAGTGGTCTCAGTACCCGAGGAATAATGGTAATAGTTTTTAAGCGTTTCCCTCCTAGACCTCCTAACAAGAATCCCTTCGCTTAAATCGTTTGTCCTGGTTATTTTGCGTAGCAGCTGATGTTGTTTGGCGTTAGTTATGCAATATTACGTTTTTGAATTGGCGGAAGAAACACTTAATCGATGGCATAAGACCCGCTAATTTGTGTGTGGTCCGACAAGAACGCAAACCGCTCTCGACTGAAACACGCTGAGCACGAATGTATAGTGTCCGTCGTGGTAGAACGAACCAATTAAAAAGGTATATTATATATCGAATGTGCTAATTTAATGCTAAATGTCATTAGCCTGGTTAAATGTATCAGAAGTTAGACTGAATTATGATAGCTGCAATCTAAATGTTGCAGAAATATCAAGTGAAATGCATATATAAGCAATTACACGTGTAGAGAAAGAGTCAGTTTTTGTCAAAACACTTTACGTCAAGTGTCAAATGAACGGAGATCAACTGAGTTCAAACATGTCAGAGAGCTAATGCTGTAATCAAAAAATAGGCTCCTTTGGCAAATCGAAGAACGTTTGTGAAACTCAGCTTGCAATACGCTGGAAAACAAGCCGAGCGAAGCACTCGGGTGCTGACATCAGGCGTATTTCAAGTTTCGTCGCCGTGAACAGACATCGAATTTCTTTTGTCATGTTGGATCAGCGCTCCCCGGCTATCTTGCATTATCCATCATTAACCCGGCCACACAGAGTTCCCATTTTTCAAATGTGATTGTAAATATGGATCAATCAGTAAGCTCTTAAGTAGTAGTTATAGTAGAATCGATACCCTTTTGGTGTCAGTACAATTACCTATACGACAATGATGAATTTGAGGATTTCACGGAACAATCAAAATTCTTGTAAACCAGAAATGTAAACAAACGTAAACAACGCTTTTCTCAGTTTTAGTTTATTTGTGTTAAAAAACAATTCACGTGATTTTGCAAACCCCTCAAAAAAGCTTACAAATCCAATGACCATTTTCCGTTCAACGCTGAAACAAAACAATGTCTGTTCGAGAGGTGACCTGGCGCTTAAAAACTATGTGAAAAGTTATCAAGGTCACGACTAAAGCCTTAGCTTTAAATAAAGTTTATATTCCCCACACGCAGGTTTTGAGGAAAATGCTCGTTTCTGTGCGACCGTGGCTTACCTGTAGCAAGGATGGACACTGTACTTATTCATAGAATATTTCAAGTTGGACGGTTGGAGAGTTGGAGAGAACTATTTTAACTTATAAAGGCTTGTGTTGAAGAGTAAACTAAGGAGGTCGCGAAGCGATATAGGAGTGATGTAAATAACATTATCGCGCACACAATTACAACGCAAAAACTGCCGGAATTAAGAGCCTAATCCTTACCGTGTATGCAGAAGAACCGAAGCACGTTTGTTTCTGTCCTATAGAATCAAGCGACATCGGGTGTTCGGCCTCAAAAAGGCACTTAAATACATTTTAATCCAAATAAGTCTTCTTTTATCAGTGGAAGAATGTAAGGAAGAATAATGACGTCGGAAGTTGTCAGGAAGAACCAGGTTCAAAACAATGGATTGAGAAACCGACCGCTTACAAAGGTGGCCTTTTACCAAGTGGTTCAAGAAAAAAATGTTTGTGGTTTGAGGTTCATTAATACTTCAAGTAATTTCAGCGTTGACGCTATGAGCATCGGTGTAAGTGATCGGAATCTGAAAAGTTATCGTCGTCTTTTTAAAAGGTCAACTTTATGTCCGAAGATTCGAAGATTCAGTTAAAATTACAAAACGCAACAAAATGCCGGTCTGCAAAGTATTTTAAGACCAGTAATGACGTGTTGAGACGTAAATCTCAAAGGCGAGAATTATACAAGCTTAAGAATGCTGGTTATTTGCAATAATCGTTATGACTGACACGCAATTTCTATCTTAAGACCTGATAAAATCACCGACATGAATTATAAAGATTCTGATGAAAAATGTGACCTACGTCAAGTCAAGGATGAACTTTGTGAAAGGACCTTTGCTTTTATCCATCGCATGCAAGATGCTATCACCTGCTTTGCCAATATACTCATGTAAGATTCCGTTACTGTTAAGTACTGTGGATCAAGTCATTCCTCTAATACCGTTGAGAGTCCTTGAGTGACTTTATCAGCATTTACCTTACTTTATATCATATTTGTTAACAAGTAAGTAACTCGGGTTTCATCCTTCTCACGAGATTAGTGACTTGTTGGGGGCGTGACGACGAAAGACATCTAAATTCAAAAGCATTTTTCTGTCGAAGTAAATGTACTTCTCTGCCATTTTAGGTGAAATAAGCACAGTAGCAGAGAATAGCTGCTATTGCAATTCAGGACCCTTGTGTGTTAAAAAACCATTAAGCACTGGCGAGGCGATGTTTGTCCTACGCACATGAATGACATAGGTGGAATGGCGTGCATGGCTGCCGCTCTTTAACTTCACTAGATAATTATAATCTTACTAACTCGGTGAAAAATGCCTTTGTACATAATGTTATTATACGCCCTTTCACCGCTAAGCGCGTTTTACATCCCCTTTGCCTTCTCAATGTCCTTCGAAAAAATGACGTAGCATTAATCACTTAATAGGGTGACATCAAAGCCATACAGCATGCGGAGACCCCTCTCTCTCTCTCTCTCTCTCTCGCTCTTGCAACCAGTCCTTCTTCGACGAGGACTGATCTAAGGTTTAGGGTTAGGGTTAGGGTTTGGACAAGCATGTAGTCCTGTTACCTATTAGGCAGTTGTATTGGCATTGGTCAGTCAAGCTATTATCCTTAAAGAAAGGCAAACTAAAATATTGTACATGATTTTTATTTCTAAAATATTACGTGAACTCCAAAGGAATTCTTCGTCTGCTTCGCTTAAAGCCGTAACCCTGCGCTCGCTTCAAGTTGTTGCCTTCAATTTTGAAATTCGCGATCTCGCAAAAAATGCTGTAGTTTCTGCCACAGTTTTTTAAATGACGTTCCAACGAGCACTGCATGACAGCCAAACTTTCTGGTTCCTATACGTAACCGTCCTTTTTCCTAATTTCAGCGAAAAAAACGGCAAAGAACTGCATCTAGCGCATGACCAGGGATATCTTCCGACGCTTTGTTACGTTGCACCTTCCACTATGAGAACATTCAGTCAATTTTTGTACTCTTGGAGTTGGTTTAGTTTTGATTTTTGCCTCTCAGGTTGGCATTCTCTTCTTCTGGCAACATAGGAAACCTCTCATTTTCCGTGATATCGTTGAAAAAGTCCTGAGAAATGGAAAAATTAGGCAAATCTCCGCGGCTAAACGCCGCCGTTTGTCAACTACTACAAACAGAGAACAGCGCTGACGCTATACTTTGTGCTGATGGGCTAGTTTCTATTACCTATTGTATTTTCTGGGATTTGATTGGCCTATATTTTCTAAATTGGACAGTTTGCCTGTTTTAAAAGGAAAATCCTATCTGAAACTATCCAAATTAATCATTAATTGGACAGTTTTAAAGAATTAAAGAATAATAGCAATGCTGGCAATTGTGGATTAACTACCAGCTATATAATTTGATTTGGATAAAGTCTCTAAAGAAACTGTGGTTTTGCGTACGGTAAACAATTTACCCGGGTGGGGGGGGGGGGGGGGGTACTTCCTATTAATATAATGAGCTAATGGGGATGTGCCGCTGGATGGGGTCGCATTTTCACGACTGGATTGACTAGAATGGGATTGTATTTTCAACAGAGTTCCCAACAGACTTACTACAATGGGGTCACAAATTGTCGGGATTGTAGGAGTAAGAAAATTCTGGCTTGTGAGATTTAAAAATGGAAAGATTCGCGGTAAAAACAGTTGTTGCAGAAAGAACTGTAGCGCTGTTGATTTAATATTAACTAGTCGCATTACATTCCGTTCAGTTTGAAATTACAATTAGAAGGCTTTATGTAAGGTTTATGCATAAACAGAAAATGACTAAGATGGGGTCGCTAATATTACATTTACCCAGAAGTGACTAAGATGGGGCAGGAGCCCATAACCCGGAGCGTGCAACTTACCTATTTTCCTGCAACAGCGTTTTCACGAGTAAGGTTATTTTTAGATTGAATTTCCCGCGAATGAGACTCCCACAGGAGCCCGATGACCAATTACAAGAAATTAAGCTGACGTCATAGGGTCACCGAACCGGAACTGCCTTTGTTTTTTGACCTAATTCGCGGGAAGGGCTAGTCTAAATACTCGTGAAAACGCCGTTTCACAGACGCTGTATGGAAGTTGCACGCTCCAGATGGGCTCCTGGATGGGGTCTATAATTGGCTACAAAATAGACTATAAAGGGGTCGGGGTTCTTAGAGGCCGGCGGCACATACTCAGCGAAAAGTGACACAAGTACCCTCTTCCCCCTCTCCCCTTGATTTGACTTGATTCCCGCTTGGTTTCAGTTTACAAGGTATCCACTTACAGCTCACAAATTGAAAATGACAATGGCTGACTTTATATTTCATTAGCATCTTAAGAAAGGGAATATTCACGCATAGCGGAGTTATGGTCACGAGGAGAAATTCATTAATTGAAGTTAATTTTAGTCACCCCCAGTGCTACTTTTGATAAATGTTTATTATTGCGTTCAATTTACATGTCCAAATCAAAAGTATTTTAGAACAATTCAGCGGCTCAATGCGACAAGTTAAGAGACGTCTTTACCGCGTTAAAAGAAAGAAAGAAAGAAAGGAAGGAAGGAAGGAAGGAAGGAAGGAAGGAAGAAAGGAAGAATATAAGAAAGGAACAAAGAAAAGAAGAAAAGAGACAAATGGATTTTAAGTACTGCAAAAAATTCCGAGTTATTTGTGCATTCGTGTTATTTGTACAATTTTCTATGATTAATCCATATGCGAGGAAAACAAGGTGCAATTCTAAAGGCAGTCTAAGTGAATATCAACATGATGTCGATAATATGGATGAGAGAATAACGGAATGCATGTTTCTAAACTATTTTGTTTCTAGAATCAAAGCTCTTAAACATTTTATCCGTTTTCAGCAGCAAATTACCGTTTGAATGCTCGCATTTACTGTCGTACGATTGAAATCGTCCAATAGAATATAATACAATACAATACAATACATACTTAATTGACCACTCCCCACAGGGGCTTTTCAGAGCCAATGAAACACAATCAACGAAACGACAGAATAGAACAACAACAACAACAACAACAACAACAACAACAACTGTTAAGAAACCCAACAGACCGGAGGCAAACCAGTTGGCTATTTACAAGTACGGCCGAGAAGTTGAACCTGGGATTAACAGGAACAATTTCAACGAGTGGTCAGAGCGGGTCTTAAACCAGGGAACTCCCGATCTCAAGGCAAGCATCCCAACTGCTGGGCGGCACTGCCTCCATGCCGGGAAGGGGAATATATCATAGTATTCTTCGTTTACTAGCTTTGAGTAACCAAGATATCAACTTCACCCTTCAGAAATGTGTACCTTTCGCAACAAGCCCATTAAATTTAAGAATTCCAATCAATTCTCGTTTTGCCATTGCTCAATTTGAAGCAGCTTTTAAATGACTGTCGAAGGTAATTACGGGATTGCAATTGCTACGCTGGGTGATTGGTTTAAAAATCAAGCCCCATCTAATCTACCAATGAGAAGGAAAACCAAAACCAATCGTGACTTGCACACGGAGTTTTCCCGCGCTTTGAGCAGGTTACATTGACTTGCTACGAATTTGGATTGGTTCATTGCGCTGTCAGTTTGCACCTGCTGTGATTGGTCGAAGTAATTACTTTAATTTGTTTTACTTTACGACACTCAATTGAAAACCGCTCTAATTTGTACCCTTGTTAATAGGATTATTCACTTGAAATCTCAGTGTTTCAATAAGATATGTGCAGATGCCCTTAACCGCAAGTACGTATCCATAAGCACGAAAATAAGATGTATAATAATATGGGTGACAAATTACTCCTTCATTTTGGCACAAAATTTCAGCTTTAATTTATGATTTTACATGTGAAATTACAATGTTGCCATGACAACTTTTCCTATAGTGTCAAAATGGCGTCCAGGTTTGAAAATTAAGGAGTAATTTGTCACCCATGATATTAATAGACGAGTTCACGCTCTTGAGTGCATCATGGGTAATCAGGGCAAGATGGAGAGAAATTCAAAGGTTTATGTGGAAGTTCAAAACGATGAAAAGTATTTATGATATGCAATTTTGGATTTTTTAATTTCCAAAACAAAAGATATGCGCTCAAATGTGCGGCAGAATAAAGTTGGAGAACAAATGAATGAAGGGGTAGTTTCTAAAGAAACTATGGTGCTGCGTCGGTGGGGAAGTAGTATACAAAAATTTGGTTTTATCAACGGAGTTGATAATGTAAATTGGCCACCGTACAGAGATTCTAAAAGCTGACGTTTCGAGCGTTAGCCCTTCGTCAGAGTAACCCATAATCCCTCGATTCGCTCTGACGAAGGGCTAACGCTCGAAACGTCAGCTTTTAGAATCTCTGTACGGTGGCCAATTTACATTATCAACTCCGTTGATAAAACCAAATTTTTGTATAAAGTTGGAGAGAATGGCTGTTGTAGAAATTATTTTGCTAAACAAAGTTTCTGCCATACAATTCCTGTAATTCCAAAGGCACAAAATTACAGAGAATGTATGGAGACAAAACAGGTAATATTTAAGAATTCCAAAGGATAGATGCCAAGTCCAGTTCATCTCAGTTGTTAACTTGAACTAATTTGTTTGGTTTGTGAAGGCGAAAGTCTATAAAGTAGAGTCATGTACAGTTTATTTTGCTTTGAATTTCCATACAAACCGCCATGTTGCACTCAAGAGCGTGAATTGGTCTATATAGCTAATCAAATGGTTTACTCGTGAAATTAGGGAATAATTTCACTTGGACAAAACGCTCGTGAAATTATTCCCTAATTACATTCGTCACCAATTGATTACCCATACAAATCTCGCTGTGTAAGTGGCCTACAACTGAGGAGATGGCAAAATATCCCACAATGCGGTAAAACAACTACAAGACCAAACAGAAACTCAGAGTTATCTAAACAAAGGAATGGAAAGTCGAAAACATCATCACTGGGCGCTTATGAAATTGTAAAAAAACTTCATCGTCTACCCAATTGTCTATCAAAACGAGGATAATAAATAAAAGCTTGAACTGGAAACATGGAAGTTTCGATCATTTAAAGTAACGAATTGCCATCAATGTAGACTGTTTCTTATCGAACAAAATTAGCATACCACCTGGGTATTTCATTCACAACATAATTTCGCGTGAAGTGTTTTGTTCTCCAAACCAGTAATATTTAAGCACCACCCATCAATGGCTAGGTTGTAAACAGCCGATATTGAAAACGAGCAATTAATTAAAAGTCAGTGGACCATCATAGAAAATTGTCTCCGTCAACATTTTTAAGTATTAGTGGTCTGCAAACATCGCTTTCTCCGTTTTCAAAAAAATGAGTCATTTTTTGTAAACGGACCAGAAATTGTGCCTGCAAATCTCTAAGCAATCTGTACATGAATCGGTAGAATATTGTTCACCATTTTGTCAGTCATTCGACAGGAATTCGCGGCAAAAAGGCGACACTTATAAATTAGCATTGAGGTTGTCAGACGTTACCGGGTACTGATTCAAGCGTGAGGATGCGGGATTTGTTGCATTGTGTCTTCATCACTTAATTCCTGTTCCGCTCAGACTACCAACTGTATTTGTCCAATTCAACTACTGCGTACTTTGTAGCAAGTCACGCAATGGTTGCTCATTTGGAACCAGTTCTTTTTTATACACGGCCTTGGTCAGAGACGTCAGTGTACAAATATGAATTATACAAAAATTTTGGTTTTATCAACGGAGTTGATAATGTAAATTGGCCACCGTACAGAGATTCTAAAAGCTGACGTTTCGAGCGTTAGCCCTTCGTCAGAGCGAATCTGACGAAGGGCTAACGAATCTGACGAAGGGCTAACGCTCGAAACGTCAGCTTTTAGAATCTCTGTACGGTGGCCAATTTACATTATCAACTCCGTTGATAAAACCAAATTTTTGTATACTACTTCCCCACCGACGCAGCACCATAGTTTCTTTAGAAACTACCCCTTCATACAAATATGAATTGTTTACTGAACTCTCACTTACTATACCATTTGCATGCCACCAGACAATTCTATTCTATTCTATTCCGACAGCAAGAAAACTGAAAATTCTAATTTGTTTGGCCGGCAAAGGTGCAATATTAATTTTGATACACAGAATTAAACTGAAAACTGCAGCGCAACGTCGCACACTGTGTGATAAGTTTCGGGCGAATCAAATACATGCACTACTCTAACATATGATTTAATAAACGAGGGAGGCGTTTTATCTTCAGTGAAGTATTTTGCTATCATTACGACGTTGCTTCACCTTTTTATCTGACTGACCCCTTTGGTTTCCAGATAAAGATGATAAGTCGTGGATATATCTCTAAAACTGAAATTCGTCACCACTCCTTTGGAGATCGTTTGGGGATGCACATCATGTTTTAACCAAAAGCGCTCGATCAATTTAAAGGCATTACTTGGAAATAAAACAAGCTTGATATACGATAACGGGCGCAAGATGAGTTAGTTTGTGAGTAATTTCTTAGAAGAATAGAGTGGTGAATCATTCTAAGTGAATTTCTGATTTCATAAATTCGGGCTTACCCGGAGACCAAATGAATGTACTTCTAAGATCAGACATTCAAGAAGACTCACTAAAATTGTAATTATCAACATTGGTCCGTGAATATTGATACTGATTCAATCGTTTTCAGTCACAACTGAATTAACCCGTCGATTGTTCTGTCATCTTTTTACGATTAATTTGTAATGCTTCAAAACTGAGGAACATGAGGAGCTCATATTTGTTGTTTTTTTCGCTTTACACGCTTAACATGGATCTTGTTTACCGGGTTTAAGATCAGCCGCAAACTCATTTTCGCTCTCGATCCAATATTCAGTGGACGTAATAGATCTTAAGAACTAGTTACAGCAGAGCAACAGAAGCAATTGCTATTTTAGTAAAAAGAAATGGATACATAAGTAAAGAAAATTAGTCAGCACAATACTTACCAAAAAACCTTGGCTTGGTATTATCGTAGCATTTCTAACGAATAATCGAAAGGTAGTCGTGGTTGTAATACGTGATAAATTTCCTTTGTTAAGAAGTGGCGCAATTGCCTCTTAGGAACACGTGTCTGCAACACGAACGATGAAGCACGTGGTTTAGAACACCTCACAGGTGTGTTTAACGTTTTTGATGAGACTACTACATTACTGTAGCATTCGTGTTACCCGTCACTTTTTTATGCTTCAAGGATCTCCTTTGATGGGACGAAAGCAGTGTAGTACGTAAAGCTATTGTTTGCTTTCAAGTCACTAGATTGAGTTCAATTGTTCTCGAACAATGTTCTCTCTCTCTGAGCTCGTGGTAGAGTTCACACTCTCACGGTCGTATTAAAGCATGCGGTTTCTAATTGGTAAACAAACTGTGGGAAATCGTCGGCACCGTATTTCACTTTTTAATTCCAACGGTATGCAAGATATTTCTCCGAACTTTGTTTTCCTGCTCGCGCATATAAGATCACATTTAATATGTAGGGTCATACAGAGATGGTTAAGAAACTCGACATGGACAAAAGATTGTGCATGGTCACGAACAAGTTAACACGTTTTGTGACGGTACTGTTCTGTTCAGGGTTTCATAACCAGTCCATCTATATGAACTATGAAAAGATGCAATACTTTGAAAGTATAATTACGTTATTTAGCCCCTGTCAATATCTTGATTTCTTCCGCCAATTATAGTAAGTTTTGCTGGCTTAGCACCTAGCTTGAAAACTTTCCCACGGCAAAACCCCGTGGATTATTAGATTGTCACTTTAATGGAAAATCATTTTAGCCATAAATACTAAAGTAATACAATGATGATGATGGAGTTTGCCCCAAGGCGTAACTTGGGGATTGAGTCGCTTGATTTCGAGTAAACGAAACAGTACGCAATAATTTCAAATGCGTTGTCCGGATCAGCTGAGCCTGAGGTAAATAGCTTGGATTATCGAAAA
This sequence comes from Montipora capitata, assembly GCA_949126865.1. NCBI lineage: Eukaryota > Metazoa > Cnidaria > Anthozoa > Scleractinia > Acroporidae > Montipora > Montipora capitata. The sequence goes on from OX421450.1 coordinate 46,786,676, forward strand.
GTTGAACAATACTACTTATTATAATAATATTGCTGGCAAAAATGAAACGAAGGTTAGGACAATTTCACGTCCAAGTTCATAAAATCAGCAAATGCTGCACAACATTGGTGACAAATTTGCCGGAAATATCAATTTAATCAGGTGTTTCAATCGATTAACATGATTTTAAAGGCTGGTTTTCACTAGGGACGGAGTCGGAGTCGGAGTCGTAATCAGAAGCGCAGGGCGATACGATCTAGTGAAAATCAAACTGTCGGAGTGTCAGTCTGAAGCAGAATACCCATTTCGTTTATGACCCCGTCGCTTACGATCCAGTGAAACTGCATTGTCGGAGTCGGAAGCAGAAGTGTTTAGTATAGTCGACCCAACAAGATTAATTTTGCTAGTTTGAGTCGTTTCCGTCCCCGGGTCGCTCGAAGATTTTAATACACTTTTTCCACTTGAATCATGCATGCACGATTTCAGTTTTATCCGTATTCTGACAGAATCCAGGTTGATTAATATTCATGAGAAATTGAGACTGGAGAAAAATTAAAACTAGCACGCGCTCAGACGGTGTATTTGAATTTAAACGTTCATAGTACCATACGCGTTAAAGTTCAAATACGCAGACTGCACGCTAAAAGATTTGGATGATCGAATCTCCGTTTAAACGAGGTATGGATAATCATGGTTGACGGTATTGACTTCACGGAATAGATCGAAATTCGATTAATTGCCATGAGAGAACTTACCTCATGCGGTATTTATTCAGAAAGTCCTCTTGAATTCTTCTGAGAAAAGAAATGCACTCTTCAGACTTCTGCAGAGCTGTGGTATAGGAACTCAATTCCGTGGAACAAATCAACCCGATGCATTCTTATATGTCAGTTGGGTTATTATCAAACGCCACAAATATCAACATCAATTCCAATCAAATCTTGCAAATTGTGCCGCTGTTAAGTCAAGTGTTAATCGAATGTAGCCATCAAAATACACAAAATACATCGTTCATGTTCGTCTGTCTTGCTCAGCTTACAATTAATTCCGGATGCCAATATCCTGTTGCTCTGCCAGAAATTCGAAAGTGTGCGCAAACTTAGGCTAATCGGGCCTGCCTAAACACGACCTTTGTTTTGAAAACAAGCAAACACTAAATAAGCTTTTAGGAAATTCCTTAGGGCAAGCTTAAACAAAGAGAGATCGGTATTTGAGTTATAAAAAGTGAGTAAATTTCAATAACAAAAGATATGTAAGGATAGAAGTTGGAAGACGCTTAGTCGGCAAAAACGCAGATAGACCAGCCAATACACATTGCGCGCCAGTTGCTGAAGATGTGTCTAAGGAACCTCTTAAGGTCTTAAACCATTTGAGATTTTTTATCTTCTAAAACATGAAATAATATTTTGAGCCACCAAGTATTGAGTGCCAGTCTGCGCGCTGACAGTGTGAAAATTGCGTGATCATATTTTGCAGTTTGGACAAGGAACACTTCGTCTGCTGAAACGTAAGGTAGTTGTACGGAATGCTAAAAATTTTTCCCAAACAACACGACCGACCAACCACACTGAAAGGCAACGAAGTCTTACTTATGTTTGTTTGTCTAGGCTGTAATTTTGCAGACTTTGTAATCCTTTCAATTCCTTTGCCTTCATACCTTCAATTCGATTCTGCAAAAGTTTAACTGCATGAAAGCTCTGTATGCTTCTTTTCTTACGCCATACGAGCAATAAGTTAGCCTTTAAATAGTTTTTCGAACGCAAACGTGCTACCTGACAAAAGAAATTAGCACCGGAAAAAGGAGCGAACCTTCGCTACCGACATTCTATGACGATTACATCACGCCAATGACAGCAGTTTTGCGCCAGGCTTTTTTGTGGCGAAGAGCTAAAAACTTGATCTCAAGTTAAGCCGGCGCAAACCAATTTTTGGTTTGTTATATTTAAAAGCACTCTAATGAGCTGCTAAGCGGGTAATGTGAATAAGACATTTAGATATTACAGTTTTCGTATTTCAGTTGTATTAAATCAGCCAATGCATTGGACATTTCTCATGGATTATTATGTCTGGGCTCCTAATCTTAATTCATTTAATTGATCTGTTTAACAAATATTTTTTTCGTCGCCTTCAAAGTTCAGAATCATTGTTTAATACTGTAAACCTTTTTTGAGGGGTCAAAGTTCTCTTTTTTCTGAACTGAATCAACGTGAAAGCTATAATCATTCTCGTTGACTCATCTTTGAATCACGTTAAACTGAAAGAATATCCGGCCATGATAGCGTTTTTAGTGTTCATCTTCCCTCTGTCTACTATCATACGTACTGCAAGGGGCTTTGGACTTCTGCCCTAGAATCAACAGCGATAGACAAGATTTATCCCTAAATATTTCTCGAGTCCTAAGAGGCTTCAATTCGTTAGTCATGCGAGCAACGAAAATTCTTTCGAATCAAGATTATCGACGTTGAATTATGAACTTTGAGCCAAAAGTTTGCGCAGTCTCAGAAGGTTCAAACTCTCAGTGGTGGCCCACTGTTTTAAATGGAGCCCAACGAAGAGTGGGCATCTTCGCGGCTAACCAAAAGAATAGCGGTCTCTGAGAACGAGAATGCCATCGTTGTTTTCAATGTTATGGATCATCCTGAAACTCGACCTCATAATCAGGGTCGTAAATTCCACTTTTGATATGTTGGCATATGGTCGGAACATGTTTAAGGACGAGAACATTAAAATGAGTTTGTATTTGTTGCTTCCCCGAAATGCGATGAATAACCAGAGGGTCCACAAATTTACATAGGCTGTGACCTTGCAGGTCCCAGTAGGTTACTTTGCCCATTGTGAATGGTAGAAATCTTTCGTTATATGTTAACTTAACTTTCAAGAACCTCATTAGAACGCCAAAACATGCATCTTCGTTGGGAAATAATTTCACAATTTTCAAAGCCATAGCCAAATTCACAAGGAGATCCCCACTGAAAACATAACCGGGCCCAAGCGCATACGGTGGATATCTTGAATGCGGGTATTCCTTCACCGAAACGTAATATTTACTGTCCAACTCGCGGATTGGTTTAGTAGTTATGAGGATTGCTCCCATGTATAAGGGACTGCCTGATTTTCTTCGTTGGTGTTCGTCTAGCCACAGAACTAGTTCATGTATGTTGACAAAGGAATCTTCATCTGCCTTCATTACATATTCGGCCTGGCAATGTTTGGCTGCCCATTCGATTCCGAAGGCCATCTTCAAAGTCAGATTTCTGTAGGAGTCTATAAAATTTCCAAATACCATATCTCCATTTATACTCGCCTCATCTTGAAGGAGTTTGTCTAATTTTGGGTTTAAAGTCTGGCCTAATAGAAAAACTGTCCGCCATAGTCTGAAATGAAAACATTAAGGAAAGCAACTAAGTTTAGAAGAATATTATTAAAATCGAAATGAACTTTTGAAACCTAAAACGCTTTTTCTCCATCCTTCGCATATTTTGTCGGATACCGAGACTATTGCGGCGAGCTTTTCCGAGGCTCAGTGTTTTGTGACATTCTGCTTGCCAAAAAGAATGGTTAGGAGATAGTTTAATTATTAATGTTTCCAACCCATGACAACAAGTTTGACAGACAACAGTTTGTGGGGTAATGGGGTAGGAGATGAAGCACTCCATTAGCAGGTCATGAAAAGGTAGGTTAACTAAGTTGCCCGGCAAAGAGAAGTCGTGATCCTCTCCAAGGGGTTACAATCCCGAAGGCCATGACAACAAGTTACAATCCTCGCCAAGGGGTTATAATCCCCAAGGCCACAATCCTCTCCAGAGGGTTACAATCCCTCACATGAGAGGTCCTTGCCTATTTTAATAGGGTTGCGCATTCTGGTTTCTATGGTACCCGTGCGCGATCAGAGGGCACACAACCCTAGTACCGTGAGTCTATGGGGCAAAGGGTGACCCGCATGGGAACACTTCATCCCCATCCATATTTTATTTCACATTATTGACTAGATCATTATTTGACCCAACCGCTAATGGGGATTGAACCCTTCATATTAGAAAAGAGTGTCACTGACATGCAAACATTGCATGAGTCCACGTTAAAATAGCTCATTGAAGAGCAGCCGTAGCCGCTCTGTTGGTTAGAGCGCGCTTTCGGCGCAAGAGGTCGCCGGTTCGATCCTCGGAGACCCCAACTCTGTTTCGACTTTCCTCTGATCCGTGTAGCTATAGCTTTAAATACCCTTTAAACGGAGAACTGACAGAGGAATGAGGGTTAACGGCGCACCGTCGGCTTCCATTGATACCAGTTTTCGTAACTGAAGGAAATACCGGTGTTAAATAAAGTGACTTTACCTTCAACTGTAACAAATCGCCCGATAGTTTACTATGAGGCACCAGGTATGAAAAGAGGGAGGGAAGGGAGGGAATTTCAGTGTGGATGCTTCTGAGCTGAAGTGTTTTCGCAATAAGGACCAGAACTGGAATGACACAGTATTAGACATACTAGTCATAAGTACGAGGCGCCTAGAATGTGATTGGATAATAAGGTGCATGGTGTGACGTTCACGTGAGACAAAGTTGCTCCGTAATTATTTTTCGTATCCCAGGACAGCACATTACTTCGAAAAGCCTGCCTCAGTGTTTATTCCCTTGGATTGCCATTTTAATTATGACTTAGCTTTTATCATTTCACTTACGTTTTAACCCTTTTAAGACAGTACCTATAATCACATTACTCTGAATTCCTTACTGACCTTGGTGACTTTTGGTTTAAACGTCCGACTTTATTGATTTTGTTTTCGGGTCTGCCCCATGACATGCGGATAGCTTCTCTCTCCATGACGTTTTCCGGGGTCGAATGAACTTGTACCAAGAGAAAAGGAAGCTGTTTGCAGTCCGGTAAACGAGGGACGGTCTGGCGGCTAATGAAATAATGTTTTTCATTCTTTTTATCTTCCTCATCCTCTACGGCTTGATCAAAAACTCTTCCAGTAAAGCGCCGTTTTTTGTCGAATTTGTGAAACGTTTCGTTAATTTCAATTTGTAATTTTTGAAGATTAGGGTAGAGGGTTTCACCAGTTTCAGTATTCTGTCTAACAAAGAGTTTCGGATAATGATGATGCTCGATAATATAGACATGAAATATTACCAAGCAAACGACCAAAAGGAGGAGAAATGCTGATCTACAGGATCTCGTTGACAATGGACCCATATCCACTAAAAATGAACACTGATAAAAGGTCGTCGTTTAGAAATATGAAACTGACAAGACAAAGAAATGTAGTTATTTCAGTGTTTTTCATTGGTTAACTGCTGTCAAGTAACTATGGTAGTTCTACATTAAAAGACTTGGTCTTCTGATATGATTGGATGTACGCACATCACAGTTTGTTCTGCTGCTATATATTTGATGCTAACCGATATTTGCATGTGCATAATCTTGGCGAAAAACTGAAAAAAAAAAAACAATGAGCCGAAAAAACTTTACTCGTTTAATTAGAGCATAGTTAATAGAGTGGACTGGTTTGGAAGCTCGGCAAACATCAAAGGAGCAAACAAAGATGCCAAGATTTAGGTTGGAAAGTCCACGACCGTGCACAATCTTTTGTTTTGCGCTCATACAAAATGCAAGAATTACGTAACCAACACGTTTCTATTGGTTAGTTCCGCAGTACGGAGTAAACAACTATTGTGTTTTGTGCACGGTCAAGGCCAAAAAAGAGAACAAAAACCTACAACAAAGAAAGTTGTCGGGTTTCATAACCATTCCCCTCTGTTAACTATGATTAGAGGGAATGGCTGTTCCATCAAATTTCTTTGTTTTAATACCTCTCTTTTTTAAGCCTCGTAAACGAGTACTGGCTTGCTAAAAGTAAGAAATAAAACATCAGATGTTTTGCCTACAGTTTGCAATTGGAGGTTATTTATTTAAGTAATTAATTTCTTGTGTTAAGTCACTGATAGTTGATCGTTTCTTACAAATTGTTTCGAGTTTTTTTTTTTTCAATTCAGTTTTACTCAGTTAAGGTTTCTAGTTTTGAAATAAATAATATTTCTTGGCCCTTACTTATTGTGTTGTATACTTAATGTGCATCACTTTGATAAAGGCACGTTCTGCCGAAAAAGGAAAAAGAAAGAAAGAAACAGAAAAAGACATTCCCTCTCAAAGCTTTAGCTTGAAGACCGAGTCATATCACATCAGTGGCCTGGCCCCAGGGATAAAGAATGGTGTTGTGATTTTAGGTATGTATCTTAGGAAGAACGTTTTGACATCTGGAATGTTAAGACCCAAGGCGAGTGACCGTTTTGTTTGCACATCTAGTCCTGTTATTTGAGTAGAGTGTAAATACAAGTTCATTAAATTTACTAGTGGTTAATCTCAGTGTTTCGCATATATCAACAACGGATAACTGCTTCTCGTCGCATGTTTTGGTCGTTAAGAAGCTCACGATATTTTAGCATTGTAAATTTGCTACGCCAATCTGGCCTTATAAAATCCATTTGCCTTTGTTTAATGTAGTTTTCAGTAGACTAAAACCAGACAAACTTAAAGTTACTTTTCCTTTGTAATCACTGGTTGGAGAAAAAAAACTGGAATGTTTATTCCTACAAAAAACCCGCCCGTTCAAATTTATTCAGCGCACTGTGGTTATAATGGCTCAATAATCCGAGAAAACGCTGAAATGTAATTAGAAGTGTAATAAATTGTCAACTAAGGTGGAGGGCGTGAGGAGAGATTTTATCTTCTATTACAAGAATTCGAAGGTTAAGAACAAGTCACTGCCGTGACGGTAAATTGGTCATGATAGTTTAATCAATTACGTTTTCATCAACAAAAGGGCTGGGAACTCGACTTGCCTTTTAAAAGATCACTAAAATGTTTTGTTGCTGTGTCAGCTGGTAAGTGAGGAACGTTGAACCCAGTCTTTCTCTCGTTGCTGAGTTACATTGTCAGTCATTGAGGAAGTCGAGGAGGGGGGGGAGCCTTTAGGAGTTGTTATGCGAAAGACTTTCCAAAGCTCCCTTAAGAACTGACGAAATTCGAGGTGATGTGACCTGCTTCTCGACAACACCGAAAGAAATGGAAAGAGCATGGATTTGAAGTAATGAAGTGGAACAATAATTTGTTACGATTTTCGACTCAACTCTTTCTATCTTGCAAAAGCAAACGCATTCTTGGCTGTGGTTTGTTTTCGGTGATGATAAACGATGCTTGGAAATACATATGCTTTTAGCAGGCTAAGTAATCTGTTGGCTTATCAGGTGCGTGGGATTGTATGCGACTTATTTATTGAAAAAACTGGGAATAACACACTTTTTGGTTGAGTGAGGATTGGCAGCCCATAGCCTGGAGCCGAACCGAGATCCAAGGCAAAAATTGCAAAAAGGCTAAGGCCTAGTTTCAGGGGCACCCGACGAACCTGTTCCTCACATTATCTGTTCCCCAGAGGAATCTTGCTGGCTGGCAAAAATACAGGTGTTTCGATGAGCTGGCTGGGAAATTTTGTTATTGATAGACGTTTTGCCTGGGAATTACTGACTTTTTCTAGCATTTCAACCCGAGCTGGCTGTAGAAAAAAAAGAACCCCTTCCCTCTCCCAGAGAATACTCACAAACATACGACGGCTGGTCAGAGTGATTGCGCTTGCGGAAAAAAACCTGTTTTGTCCCGGTTTTGTCGCTTTTGTTCGGTCGTTTTGGATCGAGGGATTTGAAAGCGCGCGGAATTCCTGGCTGGGAAATAAATTTGATCAGCTGGCTGGGAAACCAACCAATTTTATCTACCTGGCTGGGAAATTTCTTGTGTGTCTTGCTGGGAAAAAGGAACAGATAATGTTTTCCCAGCAACACTGAAAAACACCCGAAAATGCCTTAATAACATTTATTTTCATTAACTGGGGTATAATAATACATTTTACAACAAATTGGTCGTTGGGTGCCCTTGTAGTTTATACGTCGCGCTATCGTCGAATTCAGTTATTCAGACGAATTTAATTCCAATTAAATTCGTCCTTCCGTCGACAATAATTATACCGTGCTTTTACGAGTCGAAATTAATGAGTCGAATTAAAGTCGAATTTATTTCTCAGCCGGGGATGCAATATTCCTGGTCAGAGGTATAATTAATAATGTACGAAAATAATGAATGCATTTGATTCGACGGGACGCTGGTGCGACGGATAAACTGATGACGCTTTAAAGATATTTTATCCGTCTTCTTAAGACGGATAAAGCGTCTAGGACGAACTTAATTTAACAGTCAAATTGAACTTGTTTTAGACGTCGCTCTATCGTCGAATTTCTTTTAAAGTAGGGCCTGAAATTAAATTCGTCTGATTAACAAATCGAACGTGGTTCAGCGTTGTCTGTACTCCTGTCGACAATGATATTCGTCATCACAGTGGTCAAAATGTTGTGGACTCACGAAGCGCAAACCATTAAATTCGACAGATTTGAATTAAATTCGTCTTCTTCCGCATCTTCGATTGAGCGAGTCGAATACTCGACCTAAGTTGGACAGTGGTTTTATCACAGGTAACCCAGGCTCACTGTGTGCGTCACGTAGGTATTAAAATATAGAGAACATATGAGGCGAAGTTTAGGTCTGAAAATTTGCTAGAAAATGGTAATAAAAATCGATAAAACTTACCATGTGGTGAGCTGTTGTTGTCTTTAATACGTACACGATGTTTCGGGGAAAATGGTCTCCGTTCACCTTCCTTCATAATATAGTGACAAGGTAGGAGACGGAGGCCAGCGTCGGGACTCCGATCGACCCAAAACAAGCACGATTTTTTCCGCGAAAATCAAATCCAGTCGCTAAATAAACACGCCAGGTTCGTGGAATAGGAATTTCTCTAAACCATGAATCCACTGAAACATCTCCAGGTAGCAACGCGGAGCCACCAGACTCCGTAAAACTTGTAAGTTAACCTGCTAAAATGGCGGCCAGAAAGCGTGGTACTCACGAAGTGCCCAATTCAAAATGGCACTGAACTCTAGACGCCTGGTGACGAGTATAATAAGTCTCCCTCGAGGGAGGGGAGTCCCAAATTGCTCAGTGAGTTTTGTTTTTAGCAATTTGGGACTCCCCTCCCTCGAGGGAGACTTATTATACTCGTCACCAGGCGTCTAGAGTTCAGTGCCATTTTGAATTGGGCACTTCGTGAGTACCACGCTTTCTGGCCGCCATTTTAGCAGGTTAACTTACAAGTTTTACGGAGTCTGGTGGCTCCGCGTTGCTACCTGGAGATGCTTCAGTGGATTCATGGTTTAGAGAAATTCCTATTCCACGAACCTGGCGTGTTTATTTAGCGACTGGATTTGATTTTCGCGGAAAAAATCGTGCTTGTTTTGGGTCGATCGGAGTCCCGACGCTGGCTTCCGTCTCCTACCTTGTCACTATATTATGAAGGAAGGTGAACGGGGACCATTTTCTTCGAAACTTCGTGTACGTATTAAAGACAACAACAGCTCACCACATGATAAGTTTTATCGATTTTTATTACCATTTTCTAGCAAATTTTCAGACCTAAACTTCGCCTCATATGTTCTCTATATTTTAATACCTACGTGACGCACACAGTGAGCCTGGGTTACCTGTGGTTTTATACGTCGAAACTCGCATGTGCTAAAAGTAATGCATACATTATGATAAAATTATGGCTTGCCCACAATCCTATATTTTTTTCTAAATGCCATACGCACACGAAAAGCAAAATGGCGGAATCAGAGAGAATTGGAAACTGTTCAAACTCAGTACAAATGGAGACCTGTATAGCTCTTGTTTTTCCCAAACAAAGTATACATGTTTAATGATGGGCCTACTAAAAACTCTCCTTCCATTCCGGGAAGAAGAAATGAGAAAACCTGACAGTCTGGCAATGGCTGAAGGACGATCTCTTTTCACGAAGCTTTATAATAAGCAACTAAAGTTTATTTCATACAGCTCATTCAAGGTTAATTTTTGCAGTTGTGTTAAAAGTAGCCACGATGTAGATCATTTTAATGTTTTGTCAAATTTAACAGCCAATTTTTAAAAATATATCAATTGTTCATTGAGCGCGTTGCAATGTACGTTGATATTGTCTATTATTTACTCGCTTAGTTAAATTACCACTTGACAAGTTGTTATATCTTAAAAGTCTTTTATGATCAATTGGGAAATCTTCTTTTTCGTCTGAAAGTAAGCTGGTCGTTTTGTAGCCTTTCTTGACGGTGGGTAACCAATGTTGGAACACTCGCTTCCTTTTATAGCACCCCAAATTTTGCTCGCAGTTTGTTCTGAAATCGGAGCAACCGGTGCATATGTTAGGAGTGGTACACTGTCCGATACAAAGGATGAAGAGATCGTAACAGCAGGGACACTCTGTACAAGGATTTTCAGCACTTTGCGATTGACAGGATATTAAAAACAGCATTCCAAGGCAAACGAAAATTTTCATCTAAAACAAATAAAAGCAGAAATCATATACTGTCTTTTAACATTTAAAATTCCCAGATTCGTGTTTTTTTGGTCAGTAATTGTTGCGGAGCGAGCGAAACCAGCAAGCAGCAACTCAGGCGAAGCAACTCATAATCAGAATTTAAGGCAAATCTATGCTTAAAAGCAATGGTTTTGGCTTAGTTCAAGTTTCTGGCTCATTACTATAATGCCGGTTCAGCTTAATGCACAATTAAGCAACAACCAGAATATATTGCTCGACGGAGGACACATAAGTGACGAACGATTATCGACCTCTTTTGTCAAAATATTTTAACTATACATTGTACTTTAAAACATTTATCCTGCATTTTCAGCGTTTTAATCCGATATATTCTTCCAAGTTCTTAGCTTGCTCTTTTGTTAAAGATCATTTCCAAATGCTTTTTTATCATAAGCAAGAACAGAAGCATCGGTCGGATCCTGGTGAATTAAGGATCTTATCAGCAATATAAATATTGCTGATGATAAGCGGTTTTCATCAGTTCTCCATCAGGTTTTTACTTGCAAAACCCTGATGAAGAAAGGCTGTGCCTTTCGAAATATTGCATGACTTTATATAATATATTCCTTCATCATTGGATCAATCTTGTTCTTTGTAGTATTTTTATTAATTTTTCCTTTGGCCAGGCAAACATAATTCAGTAAACCCTATATAAAATAATCCTTTGCCTAAAAATTGCATTATTGTTGCCTAGTAATATTGGACTCCTCTTTCTCTTACGCACATATAAACAATAATATTTTAAGCAGTTTCTTATCCTTGGCTATGTAATACCAAAATGTCGGACATCGATATCCAAGAAATTTCAGTCCAATTTTGTTTAAACGATGATTTTTTTTTTCTACATTACTCGTGGAGTTGACATCTCTGGAGTTGATTTCTCTGGAAAGTACTCCGCAGAGCTACTTGAAACTACATCATGTGGCTACATATATGAGATTATTTGCGCCGCTGTAAAAGCGGACAGTGTCGCTGTGACTGAAATATTTGTAGGAAGCGTGTGAGTTTAAAATAGTGAGAACCGTTCTCGAATCAAAAGACTGAATGGCATTTTATTGCGCAAACTCCGTAATACCTCATTACTGAATAATGCTATTTAGTATATACTATTCACCTCCGAGCAACTCGAGCGGGATTTGCGCCCGAAATATTGTAATCGTTGGAGGAACAATGAGTTCAAATCATATGTTTTTTTGCTATATTTTCTCACCGTTTTAGTATGTACTAAAGGAACTATTCACCTCAGTGTCGGTGGCTAGTGGTGGTTCGCGGCTCCGTAAATATCCACCACTAGCCACTTCCACTTCGGTGAATAGTTGCTAACTATCAAAAATGAAAATGACGACTTGTTTTCGAAGTTTATGAGGGCGTTAACTTTAGAATTGTAGTATTTTTGTTTGTAAGCACCTTGCTGTGAAAAATATTACTTTTTTGCCGTGGAGTATGAGTTACTTGAAAAAAACTGAATTCCGTCAACAAACACAAGTATAATGAACACTTTCCATTAGACAATTCCACACAAATCAGAAACAATGGTTTTCACGTGCACGCTTTCCGATTGGTCTACCGAGGCATGATTATATATACCAATCGTACCATCCATCTCCACACAAACGAAGAGGAGCGGTTTCTATAAGCAAGCTTTTGGTTGGTTAGCTATTCAGGTTATGTAAAATATACCAAAACAACGTTTCACCTGGGAAAGCAGTGGATGTTTACCTCTACTTACTAAATTAGAATGATAATGCAATTTGAAATATTCAAGCATTCACCTAAGCGGAGGTGGCTGGTTGTGGATACTTACGTCGTCGCTTCACGGTGACCACGTGAGGTGAATAGTTTTAGTATATAATAAAACAGTGCGACAAAATAGCGCAAAAAGATGATTTTAACTCATTTATTCCTGCAACGATTACAATATTTTCGGGCGCAAATCCCTCGCGAGTTGCTCGGAGGTGAATAGCAAAGAATCGTCGGAGTTTGAGTAGCCAATGAGAGCACGCCTTCAAAGCTGTCTACAGTTTTAGTATTTTGTGATATCTTAACTGTTCGTCTACAAATTAAGAGTAACTGAAGATGAAATCCTCCTTCAACGGATACCTTTCTCTGATACAGGGAAATACGCGGTAAAGGAGAGAGTATCTGCTTTTGAATAGAAATGTTCAAAGTTGAATATGAAATACTTCTCGCTTACACTGATAAATACGATAAGTACGATATGAACTTACCGTGGATGTTTTTACACTTCGACTAAAGATACTTAAGGACTCAATTTCAACTCATCAAAGAGTTTGCAGTTGTGCGTAGTCGGAACCATCATCTCTTTCTTATATAACAATGCTGAGCTTCCGGTCTCGTAGAGCTAGCAAGCTATATTGTGGGAACTTGAAAGCGGCACTTTGATTGTCACTTTAAATGATCAAGTCGCGGTTCAATTCCTTTCAATGTCCGGAAAAATTATTAATATCTAAATATGCTGAGGGGCGATTTCCTAGCTTCGTGTTTTTGTCGGTATTCGCTCTTTTTTGAAGTTCATCAAATGGCCGATTGTTTTTTTTTCTCCGTGAATGTAATTTTAGGTATTGTTCATCTGCAGAAAGTTATATCAACACTCTTGTCCGTCAACATCGTGATGAAATTCGTTTTTAGATAAACTAAGGTTATAATTTCTATATTATTATTCTAACTATAATAAAACTTTTTTTCTCTTGTGGACGATGGCTCGTAGTGGAGGTTTGATTTTAACGTAGGAGTTGTTCTGTTGGAACAATTGCTAGTTATTACGTTTTTCGTTCTCAATGTTTGAGCGGACACTTCCATTCGCTTTAGGTTATTTCAATATGCAGCACATTGTGAATTAAGCCTGGATAGTAAATGACATTTGTTTTAAGGTTACCGTATACCTTCAGATCGGCAATTTTCTTCAAATTTGGCTTGTCGGTGAAAGTAATAATCGAAATGGGATATCTAATGTAAAAAATAAATTATTCAAAAAGATTAAATATTGAGGGAGAAATGGGGGTTTTACGTCTTGGTCGGAAGTAAAAATTACCCGTTTGATTGACAGTCGGCTCTGTTTTCTCGAATCAATTTTTTCACTCGAAGCGGACTATTTAAAGAGCTAAAACTCAAAGGGAACTTATGCGATTGCCCCCAAATTTTGACAGTGGCTAGATTAACATATGAACAACAAAAGCGTGTCTGCGAATCTTTTATTTTAAAATACTTTTTCTCTGAGAGCGATTTTTGTACGAACATTTCACATTCTTTCAATACTATTTCGAAAACGTTCTATAACTTTTCACTGTAGCTGAGTATGGCAAAACGCAGATACGTTTTTTTAGCGCTTTGGGTCGGGAAACGGAAAAACAAAATAAAATGTCGAAAAGCAAAATTTGCTTTGACTTGTAGCTTTGAAAAGGTGATTCGGACGCTCGCATTTAGAGGTCGTGAAAAATTCGACTATTCATTTAATTTCTTGATACGGTTTGATAGCCAGCTCTATAAGCTTTAATTTGATATAGGGTTTAGGTATCTACAGTTTCAACCGGACGCGCTACATCGCTCGGACGCGAGACACCCCTGAAAGTATATAGTAATCTTAAATAAATGTACCCTGTTTCACTTATTTGGACAGCGTCAGGCTTAAGAATGTTATTCTTTGGTTTGCAGATTCATCTTGTTTGTTCAATGAATCGCGGCACTTGATAACAGTCGCACTACGTTAGCAGGAAATAAATAAGGAAATTACCTTTTTAATGAATTTTTTACCGTTTTTCTGATGTCTGTTTGTGTAACGTTTTCTTCGCGGTTACGATGGCACTAAATTTGCAATCAAGTAAAAATAGACCTAATGGGTATTTTTAACAGTAAAACGCAGTTAAACCTAGATTTCTGAATGGGGTAAAACTAACAGTTTCGTTATCAAAGTTGGATCAGTTGCAATTTGAACGGTAATAATCGATTACATTACTGTAGTTTCAAACAAAGGGAGCTTTCTCAATAACTTTGACATCACGGGCTCTTTTATCGCTGAATATTACATACACATATTGGTCTGGGTTTCGGTCATAATTTACAAAATCTGGCCAGTAATGTGAGACAAATTGATTAGTGTTTCTACGCTTAGCTTCTTCAGTACAGCTGTTTTTATTTGATGACAGTTGGGCATTTAGGCTTACGATGGCAAAACGGAGTGCTTTGAAAAATAATGGACCCACAAGACCCTATAAACTTGCCTGAATTCGTGTTTCCCACAGCTACTGAGACGAGGTTGAAAATAATTGACAGAAAAAGATGAAACCAAAATCATGATCTTTCATTAGATCTGATCACACGACGGGTCTTTAAGCTTCAGTAACATGCATCCTACTTGTTATAAGAACATCTAAGATTTTTCCTTGGGGCTGAACGTCCTTTTTTTCCGAACTTCCACCCTGAACGTTCTCAGTTTTAATTCACTGTAAACGTTAATAAACGAAGACGTGCATGGTACCACTCGTTCTTATTAGTCTTTTATAGCATTAACATTTTCATTAAAAATGTTCTCACAACAAAAAAAGCGTCTGTACTCGCTAGGCGTTAGCCACCTGAGAAATTCAAATTACTGTGATGCACTTATTTTGGACACCTGGAATTTCCGTTTTTCGAAAAACGTGCACGAGAATTTTTGGCGCCACAAAAGCAATACTTGTCGAATAGTCCATTTTACAGTTGTGTGCTTAGTTACCTGGCCTATGAATGAAAGTGAGGCTGGAGTTGACCTTGCTTTGATAGAAACCACTCTGGTTTTCCTATGTAAATTCTTGCTAATTAAAATGACAACAACATCATTAACAAGTGAAGCTATGATCCTCGCAGTTTTTTGCAATTGCGTAGAGAAGCCTGAAAATTTCAGGAACTGCACACAACTGTAAAGAGGTCTATTCCAGACCCGAAAAGTTACTGTCACTGACATATTTAGCAGGGAATCAGTAGCTCTTCAAAATAAACACAAAATACTCTTCATTCTGTTCGATGCCCCTAAAGGATTATGGTATTAGCTACGTATTCAATTAATTGTTTTTCGTATTTTGTGTACGCGAGTTACCCTGAATTGCCAACAATCGATATCATGACCAATATTAGACTTAAGAGCCCTTGATGGTACGCAGCAATTATGCATCAATCAATTCCAGCGGTGCCCATCTCCCCCCCCCCCCCCCTCCCCATCCCGGGCAACCGCGGGGCATTTGCTGAAGTTGTGAGTCCCGGGGGTGGGGCATTCGCAATTTTATCGCGGCCCGGGGCCTGGGCATTAGCCTACCCCGGGGACCCCGGGCATTTGACACACGTGTTTTCGAATTAACATGGAAGAGTTTATCGGAAAAGATGAGGCCTTCGTTAAAAACTGGCTTGTCCGTCACGGACTCGAAAAAACTTGTGGATGCTTTTAAAGGTATGTTTTCTCAATTTTAGGTATTTTTCATTTATACTTGTAAGCATATGAATATATAAAAGCGACAAGGTGAACTAATATCACAAAACAATCACTGACGTGAAAACTGCGTAAACACGACTATACTTCGCTTCGGAGTTATATGAAACACTGAAGGGTTGCGAATTCAAATGGTGCGATCTTCAAGACAGATCTTGCGAGCGTAAAATGCGATGAAAGATCGTTTAAGATGTCTTGATTCTTGACAGACAAAGTAGCCTGCGAATACAGGCGCCTATTGGAAGGCGACGATCCCGGGGGCGGGGCATTTGCCCTCTTCCTTCGTCCCCACCCCGGGGCATTTACACAGCTTATGTGAAAAAAATACTAATGTCCGGGGGTTAGCCCGGGGGGGGGGGGGGGGAAGGGCACTGCTGGAATTGACTGATGCATTACGTTATCAACTCGGTTGACGCAGTTACCGTAATATTTCATTCCCAGATAAAATCCAAACGCCAATTACGTGGCCTTGAGTGAAAATCGAATTAAAATTGTGACTTCTCTAGAGGTTTCATATTTTCTCGTCAAACCTGTTCGAATATTTGTTACTCAAGCTCAGAGAAACATACAAGCGACCTGTGCACGAAGAGTCTTACAAAAGGTACGCCTATTTGATTGGACTGGCATAATTTTTTGAATAATTTAGCAAAAAAGGCGTACTTTGGACTTTGAGTGAAAGTAAGACTTCTGGCATAATATTCATATTGCTCGATATTTTCAAAACCACATTTGGTGAACTGGCTTGCATAAACTGAAAGCTGCGGGCCCTTACTTTCCATGTTTCAAGTAATGTTTAAAAACGAGCAGCAGTGTTTATCGGGATTTAAAAACACGAGGCGTAGCCGAGTGTTTTTAGACCCGATAAAACACGTGCTACGAATTTCTTTGGAGGGCTTCAAAAACATTCCACAAAAGGCGTGTCCCCTGGGAGTCCGAACAAAGGTTCAAGTTGTGAGGGGAATATATTATCATACAAGAAATCAAGTGGATCTGTACGAGTGGTTGACTAGCAATAGAGTTATTTTCATAGAGTTATGACATTAGAGATAAAGGTAAGTTTCCAAAATCCTGAATTCAAGATTTTGGAAGGCCTAAATCCTGAATTCAGAAATACAGAAAGTATCCTAAACATTCATAAAAGCTAAGCTTAGGCCTAAGGTTAGCTTTTATGAATGTTGGCTGAGGATTTTGGAAACTTAACTCTAACTCTACGACATAACTCTATGAAAATAACTCTAAGAATAGCTGTCCCCGTACGGGTCCGCAAATGATCCCTAAACTGTACCGCAAGTGATAATAGGACCACAGGCCCCCAAGCTCGGTATACGATTTGTAGACTTTGTATGAGAAAATTAAATTTGAGCTTATAAATGCTAAAATAACCTGTAAATGTAGAAATTAACTTCACTTACCTCTACGTCAGTTGTCCTCGTCTTTTCTGTGCAATGGGAGGGCAAACTGTGTCCGTTTTAAACGGGTTTGTGGCTTACGAATTTTTACGATGTCGTTAGTCATTTCCCCTTCATAAAAAGAAGAAAGGCTGGTGACTCGCGGCGATCTCGTCCCACAAATTGCTCTCGCATCACAAAGCAACGGTCCGAATCGCCATAAAAACACCACAGCCTTAAGGCCAGATAAATTTCCTATTACATCAACTCCACTCCGGGACCACACAGCGATTTTTGGGGAATATATTCCAAATAATATTCGGCTTTCTATAATCTTCCCATGCGTTCAGCTAGGTGTGTGGCTACGGCCGTTATAGCTTGATGGCGATCGTATTACATTCTGCACTCTCATTGGACAATTTGAAACACTTGGCCAATGAGAGTGAGAAGAAGAATGAGTAAAAGTATCCGCCCAGAAATTTGTAATGGCTGAAATTAATTAATATTCATAAGTCACGTGCAGTGTCTTTGAGGAGTGGTTTATCGATATAAAGTCACTGCACGTGGTGTATTATCGACCATTTGATAGGGCAATGGGCTTATGAATTATTAATGCATTTTGATTGTTACTTGTGTGTCTCATATCTATTAATTCGGTCTCTTGGATATTTCTTAATAGATACTTTCTATCGGTTTTGTCTAGCAATTTTGATCGTGGGCGCTGAAAGAGAGAAAGGTCTAGCAGCTAGGCAAATTGACCTAAAATGCTACCCGTAGTTCCAGTCCCAAAAATAGAACTTAGAAGATACCATTCTAAAAAAAAGCACATTGACAAAATAAATCAATAAATTCATCGTTTTAGCCTTAAAGTGCCACTATGATCAAAAAGTCACTTCCCTTTTTTCTTCAGATTTTGAAAGTGTGATTGCTTATTACTTGACTGGCAAAATGGTGAGCTTTGGTTTTTATCCAAAGGCTGTTTTAAATAGAAAGACTTGGAAGTGTATATACTGTTTGGGCGGTCAGTGTTCATGATTAAAATCTTAAAGGGTTGTATCTGACCTAAAAAAGTATAAAAAACTAAAATTTCGGCAACGTTTTGTTTGCCTTCATCAGAGTAAAATGACGAGATGAGTAATTAAAAGAGCTTTTTAAAGCATGCTTTGATCACATTACTCGTGTTCCAAACTGACCGATTGGAACTCAGAGGGTTGGGTCTAGGGGAAAGTGACGTCATTTACTCAGTAGCTTAAAATTTCAGCGTTTAAACGCAGCTTATTATATATGCAAAACACGATTGAAAAGTCTGGAAGCCCGAAACTCCCGTGCTGCATATTAATTGCCTTATTCACGATAGCCGCCGTGTTGGTTTTCAAATTGTCGTGCAAATTAGCCATGTGTTATGCTGGGGGGCAAACATAGGAAAAAAGGCAAATTGCGGAAAATCGGCTCGTCGAAATATTGAAATAAAATTGGTAACATTACATTTTAGAATTTAGAATTAAGTACCTTTTGTAATAATTTTATATATTTGATTGCCTTTGACATTTTGACTTTAATTTCTACATGTACTTCGTTATCTGCTCATTTTTCACTAAAAAAACATTGAAATAACATGTATAATCATTCTATTTTACTACTTAGGTGATAAACATTTAATGAACGTGAAATATATCATCTGTGTGGCTAAGATGTTCGTTATAACCTCTCAAACTTGTGCTGTTTGCCCCCTCAGAAGTGATCAGAAGTGTGTAGCTAATTAACAAATCCCACATGGCGGCCATCGTTAATAAGGTCTGTTCCTCCGTGTACTCACGCATTGCATTCTTTAACTATTGAGTCTTTGACGTCATTTTTTCCTCCATCCAGCTCTCTCAAGATTTTAAAGTTAGTAATGGCGGACCATTAAATAGGGAAATTTCAGTTAAGATAAACAGGTGTCTTTTTGAAATCAAGGCTTAAAACTTGTGTCACTTACTGTTCAGTTAACATAGTATTGAAATTCAAACAAAAATAGAAATTCATTTTTTGGTCATAGTAGCACTTAATGTTTTAAATACTACCAATTGAAATTCTCCGATTTATTTTTTATCATAACTGAATATTCTAAAATTTCAATTTCAAGTTCTTATTCTAATAATAGAAACGTCTATTACAATTAAGTTGCATTGTGGGCTCAACCTACTCTAAACCCAAACCAGCAATTTTGCCTTGCGTGGTATTTTATGGGGCATTTTCCTGAAACATGCTGTGTTGCGGGAGGCAACAATGAGGAGTCTACAACTCCAATACTAGTAAACGGCATTTTCACAGATCAAGACGCAGAGTTCTTAAATCAGATTTGGCTTGCATGAGTGACCATTCTGAATACCACTGCGAGGTAATTTATTCTCATGCAAGACTTGTTTTCAGCCCCAAAGGTCTGGTTTCGCAGGAAAATAAATCTAAGGGCACATTCGGGGTGCGTTCGATTGACCGTATTCCGGAATAGGAATACATGGAGTAGAAGTTAGAAATCCTTCGTTTTTACGGAGATTCACATTTAAATTGTCAAACACCTGCTAAAATGCTATTTTAAACATATCTTTATTACCTTGTTGCTTCAAAACGCCAGACATACCGTTTTGAATCCATCACTCCACTTATTCTTCTTCCGGAATACGGTGAATCGAACGCACCCTCGATTGACCGTATTCCGGAATAAGAATACGTGGAGTGATGATTAAAACGGTATGTTTGGCGCGGGCAAGGATAATAAAAATATGTTTAAAATAGCATTTTAGCAGATTTTTGACAATTTTACATTAATTAATGTGAATCTCGAGCTCCGTAAAACGAAGGATTTCTAACTTATATTCCATGCATTCTTATTCCGGAATACGGTCAATCGAACGCACCCTAAGAATAACTCGGTCTGTAAAAACGCCGTTCCGCAAAAACAATGAAATTGTACGGTCCTGGGCATGGGCGCCTGGCTGTTGGTATCTTCACGGGCAACAGCCTCAAGATTTGTGTCTACGGACCTTTGGCCTGTCGGAGACTTCGTAATCTGATGAGGACAAAGCCCCGGGTTCTCATTACCAGACTATTACCGAGCAAGACGCTCAGTGGTGTTTACGTGGGATGCCGCTGTTGATGTAAAACGTTAACTTTGGTTGCAGTTTTCCGTGATGACTGAGGTTGAGTGAGAGTTATAAGCCGAGTGTTAGGAGCGCATAAAAAGCTTTGGTGTCATGACAATCTGAGCATTTTCTTTGTATGTCGTTTGTGAACTTGGGTAGCTACAATTGTAGAGTCAAAAGAAGAAGCGGGCCGAAAATAATGAAAACAAACTTAGTAATGGTAAAACTTGGAGTCACGTCACGTCCGCGTACTGCACTTGTAAAATTGCGTAATTGGTACCATAAATACATGCTCATTCACGTATAATTTGCTTTTGCCGATTGATTACGCTCCTTGATCGATCTATATTGGGACCTCATGTTTGAAAGGCTTTTCTTGCTTTTGGAATATTTTTTTCACAAAAACCTTTAGAAATGCTTTGTCGAAATAGCTTTGAAATTCCACCGGATTCTTTAGCATTGGAATGCAAGGTAACAGAATGCAAATTAGGTTTTGACATGTTCATTGCAATCCAACCTGATCAAAAGCGCCGAAAGCGCTTCGAAAATCGAGTCGCTTTGGTCAAGAGAGATTTGGATTAAATATGTTTTTGTCTGGAAATCTCATTATCATTTTTGTTAAGTAAGTCGGCTTTATAGTGATTTTCGAAAGTTGTTAGATTGTGGAGCAATAACTATTGTGGCCGATGACCTAACAAAACTGTCTTAGAGCAACATGCACAAGTTAAAGGCAAGAGGAATTCCTCTATGATCACGCAACTGGCCAAAAAGGATTGACTTTACTGAATATCACAAGCACGTTGCTAGTTACCAAACCCAACCCAATTTATAACGTGGTCTTCGAAAGGCATCCCACGTAAT
Source organism: Montipora capitata (assembly GCA_949126865.1). Lineage (NCBI taxonomy): Eukaryota > Metazoa > Cnidaria > Anthozoa > Scleractinia > Acroporidae > Montipora > Montipora capitata. The sequence continues at coordinate 46,807,970 of OX421450.1, forward strand.
TAATTGATGTAACCTTGGATAAACTTTCATTGTTTCTTGCTTAACATGGAGCAGAATGCGCGATACTTTAGCGTAAAACTCAAGGTTCCCGAAAACGGGGGCTCCACCAGGACTTACCCCTAGTGTCGTAAATGGTGACCTTTGCGACTCCGCTATTCGTCTAAAAGCAATCGTTCTAAAGCTTGTTGCTCAGTATTAGATTGCATGAAATTAGTTTTCAACTCACGGCCGAAAGTTGGCGGCCGACTTGATCTTTTCGTCCAGCACATACACATACGCTAGACATAAGGGAAGAATCCTTCAGCATGAGAATCAGTTTTATGATCAGAGTGGCAAGGGCGGTAAGTTTGTTGGGGAAATTGTTCGATAGCAGGTTGCTTACACTTCGGCATTTCATTTGTGTTTTTCCATGGCTAGATCTCGGGGACACAAACAATTTTTTCCCACGCTTCGATCTTTGTCTTTTTCTATTGTAGTGTTCCATTTTCTTACATCATTATTTCTTACATATCAAACACATTCTGTTTCCTCGATATCTTACTGAAGCCTCAGTAGTAAGCATTTAATTGTTTGTTAATAACATCTATTTTCCAGTGTTGCAGGCGTCATAACATGACTCCTTTTCATCTTCACATTCGCCTGCGCATTGGTCATTGTCACATGTTGCCCAGCAAAATCGGTTGTTGTCAAAACAAGTGTCATGGCAAGCAGATTGGGCGTCTGTCCTCTGAAATGCTACCACCACAAGGACTACAGCAATCGTGGTGTAAAATAAACAGGCCTTCATCTGCAATTATGAAATCAAACAGCTAGTGTCTTTGGCATTAAATTTACCCTTACAATATAGAAGTTGCGAGGAAGGGGAAAGGAAAGGTGAAATGGTACTTATTGATAAGGAGCAACTCTAGTGTTGTTACTCTACGTTTCAAGTGTTTTTTAACTAAAGATTCGTTCCGTTTGAAGTTGACTTGACCATATGTTGGGGCTGTTGTGTCTAGTTTTTTTAATGTTGTTATCTTTGTTCAACTGAAATTCAGCTCGGGATTTCTTTGGTGTAAGTTTACATTTAGCTATCGATTCACTTTTCTTTTTTCTTAGCAGTGACCTAACTATTTCGGAGATCACGAACGAGAAATCAGGGAAAGGGCGGTTTCAAAAGAAGACGTGCAGGCGACTATTGTCTATGGTTTTGAAATATTGAAATTTTGTGTTTCCCGTGTATAGTGTTCCATTTAATCAATAATCAAACCATTTAAGCAACTTCGAATCCACAGTACAAACAAAGTACGTGTCTATGGCAGTTTAATTAAAATTAAGGTCGTGAGTTGACTATTTTTGGAAGAAAAGAAGGTGTCGGAATAACAATCTAAATGGTGCATACGTCGCTTTTGTGATGTAAATTATATGTGGCGGGTAAGTTTCGCAAGAGCACATTGTATAGACCTCATTCATAATGGCGGCCAAATAAAATATTCTTCTATTTTAATGCTAATAAGCTTTTCTAAACTCGCTACGACGAGCAATTTTCGAAGAATTTTTGTTTCAAAGTGAGAGCAGTAGGCCTAATCAACATAAATACAAAAGAAGGTAAATGTGGTCACCATTTATGAAAGTGATCTATTATTTCATAGCACGAAGGTTTACCAGTCAAAAAGGCGTCAAAGATGTAGGCTCCAAAATTATTCAAATTTTGCATTAGTTTTCTCCATTGCCCCACGTTTACTGAAGACCACAAAGTATCGCAAACATAGTTGAATGGCCCAAAGCTTACATCAGGTGCTGATTGGTAGCGATTTTACAGAGAGAAAGCGAAGTTCTTAGGGCGTCCACTCAGCCCACGGTGTTTACATCGCTCTGGAACATTCATCCAAGACTTGGTCTAATATCCATACGTAATCAGTCAAGAACCAAATACATGGTCAGATATTTAGCTAATTGAATATAATTGGGATTTAAGTTTTATTTGCAAAAAACTTTCTTGAAATAACTAGGGAATAAAGGTATTTTTAATGAGAAACAGGGATTTTTGCTGTTGCATGGCTAATTTTCCTTGCTTGCATGAAAACAGTAGCCATGAATGTTATGAAGAGGATATTTAAAATTGAATCAAATACAACATTTAAAAACCTGAACAAACTTGACATTATTTGATCATGTTTCTGTAATCGGTGAAAACAAACATGCGTTTACATGTTTTTCGAATTGTTTCTTATGAGATATGCGCAGTCTTGCCTGAAGGTGATGAGAACAAAATTGTCATAAGGGAAGAAGAAATCTTTTCACCCAAACTCTTTAAGTTTGTTTTAGGTATAAAACAGCCACAATATCTTAGTAAGTACATCTTGTCAACAAACTTGCGGAACTGTCCTGACTTTTTTGTCAAAATAGATCGAGTTGTTCTTTTCCAACTTATCAACACCTTGAACTGATAATGTTGTTTCTAGGCTAGTCATTTTATATCATGAAATTCCAAACAATTATGATTTGATGCAAAAAGGCAAATTCGAACGGCTTGATGAACATACCTTGTTTTGATTTCACGCGCCCTTTGTTTTGATTTCTAACGGCAGTGACAAATTGGCACAACGTGTCGTGTGTTCTCGATGTAGAAATTCTTATCCTTTTATTTCCTCCAAATGATTAGCACTCCGAATTTCGGTTTTTGACACCCGCAGCTGTCCGGCTAGGTTTGTCCACTTATCAGCTTTAGACTTCTCAGTTAATTTACAAACAAAAGTGTTTTTTGAAAAACAGGTTTTCTCTTTATGTCGGCGTTTTAATTGGTCACCATATTGAAATCACACAGTATGTTTGCATTCGCAAGTAAGACTTGTATTGCTTTAGTTGTCACTAGGAGGCGTCAATACTCATTCAAAATACACGTCAGCCACGCTTCATCATTTGCTTAACTTCAACTTATTTGTTAGTAGATGATAATGATTCAGTAAATGAATTTATAAATAATTAATCAGTGTTGTATGTTGGTCAATGTAATATTTGTGCGATTTTTAAGCTTTCTACGAGACCATACCGAAATATCCAATAATGGTCGCTAAAGGAACTCTCCGGATTGGTCAGGAATAGAAGTTAACCTGGGAAAATCTTTGAAACTTTCACGATTGTCAGTTTATTATAGTGACTGTAAATTTGCTAGTTTAGAAGAAAGAGCTGGCAATTTGCTAATGCGCGCTACGTTTCTAAGGAACAGGAAGTAAAACTTTGACGTTATTTATGAAATAACAACATTATTTTCTATATTGATCGCGATTTGGAAAGGAACCTAAGCAAATCTTTTCCTCCGGCTCGTGATATCAGGTACTGAATAATGCGTCCAAGAGAGTTAGTTACAAAAATTAAAATTAAAAATTATACGAAAAAGTGAGGTAGGTCGAGGAGCGCTCTTTGCCTTTGTCATCTCAACCGCTGCTATGGTAATGATCTACCTCTGGAAATGTGCAAAATTATGTTAAGCAACGCATTTCTTTGGATAAAGCAAGCAGGCGCAAGTCCAAGTCACAACTTGCCGCGTTCGTGCATTCTCAAAATATGCGAGTTAGATAAATGGACCTTTTTGCTTCTAGGACGTTGCGGATTGCGCAGATGGTTATGCTTATTGTTCATGTTTCGATCGGTTCTTTGCGTGATCGCTTGGAGGCCATTACGCGTTCTTATATCAGGCCTAATCATCAAGAAATACATTATTTATTATGCTGCTTACATAACATCTTGCTCCCCCAACGTTGCCCGTGACGCGCACATTTTATTTATCGAGAACATTGTGTCGTTGGAAAGGCTACAAGGATTGAGAAATCAAGGTCTTTGCTTTCCACCGCTATTCCCTTTTTTGGTAAAAGCGATAAAATGCGGCGAAATAAGAACTCGGTTTTTACATGACAGCCAAATATAATAATGATAATTAGGAAGGAAGGGAATATGATTATTATATTTCCTTCCTTCCTGATTATTATTATTATTATTATTATTATTATTATTATTGCTATTATTATTATTATTATTTATATATTTTTTTTTGTGTGTGTAAGACTCCTTAGATGCAACTCATTGATGTAAATAATATTGTATATTTATGTAAATTTGTTAATTTCTTAATTTATTACTATTAATTTAATTTTTATCTGTACTATCTATTTTGCCAGTTCACGTCTATACATATGTGTATATATTTTTGTTTTCCTTTCATTTAATTCCTGTGGTAGTGGCCATCTCGAAAGCATTTGCTACTATGGCCACTTCGCACTTTTCCACTTTTTCTCACTCAAGTATAATTAGTCTGTTTCCTTCATTCTTTTAATTGTTCTGTCAATTATTTATTTTCTGAAATAGTGCATAATAATAATAAATCTTGAATCTTGAATCTTGACGTCATAGCAAGCTCCGTTGGTTTTCTTACCAAAGAAATCAAACCTTATCCTTCGGAAATGGAACTCTGATTCTTATGCAGACAGTTTCGTCTGTTTCGGTTAACAAGCATGGCCATCTTGCACTTGTGTGAAAACCAAGAATATCAAGAATATCTTTATTGTAAGAAACAAGCCAATGTATGAGTGCTTGTCAGTTTGCTTTTAAATTGAAAAACGAGTTGTTGCGTCAAAATCTCTCGAAGTGAAGCAGCTGTTGCAAGAGTTTGAATTTGTTTCCCGAGTGAATGGAAGTCTTCCAATCTAGATTTTCATCATGCAGATCACATTGAGTCATATATAATTTTACTCGTTCCTCGATTCTGAGCCGATCATCGACACCTGCTTTCCAAAGGACCACCACTGAGACCATTACACATTTATTTGGTAAAGTGGTTTCTTCTAATAAACATGTATTTTAAAAGATCTTTTCGATTTACGGTAGAAGCATTCAGCCCCCAGGCCCTTTTTGTTTGCTCCCAACATGGTCCGGCACCCTCCGAGACATAACTTGTACGCTTTATATTGATGAGTAGAGCGGTTTTCAATTGAGTGTCGAAAGTAATTAGCGAATTGCTTTCGTTTTGCATTACTTCACTCAGTGATTGGTTGAAATTTCTCGCGCCACTTTTTCAACTAATCAGAAGAGAAACCAAAACCAATCGTGGCTCGCGCATGCACATTTTCCCGCGCTTTGTGTCGGCTACGTGTAATTACTTCGAGTTTTGATTGGTTTACAGGATTGTCTGCGTCCTTTTTGATTGGCCAAAGTAATTACTTTGGTTTTGGTTTTACGACACTCAATTGAAAACCGCTCTAAATGACCGTCCGTAACAAGGTTTTTGTTACATCCTGCGGCCAACGAACTCAACATTTTCATTTCAGACCAAATGAAATACAAGCCCACTTGCATACTATCGAGAGTCTTGCGGTCTCGTTGGCTCTTTATCTAGTACACGATTAGTATTGAAGAGCCAGACGGAACTCAGGAGTACACGTACAAAAACACAATGAACTGACAAACAGTTTTTTTTCTTGTTCTGTCAAGGAACAAATAGACAAGCCAAAGACAACCTGCCTTCCCAGAAAGTCTTAAGCAGCTTAAAAAGACGGCGTAAGAATTTCCTAATACACTGAATTTGTGACAGGCTACCATCATGTTTTCGTTAATTTGAATCGTGCCCGCATCTAAATATCGTGCAGAAAAACCATTAAGACTACAATTATGACTACGCAGAAAAAGAAACCTTAGTTTGGGTCATTGGAATGTGAAATGAAAACAGGGGCTAACCATGCTTTTTTTGGAGATAATCAGGTTTGTTTTTTGGAAAAGTGGACACTTAAAACAAAGAAACGTAACTTTTTTCACGGTTTTTAACGACGCAAACGTTTAATTACAATAAAACAGCAGGAACGACAAAGATCTTTAAAATGAATAGCAAATTGCAACTGGGTGATTCTAAAAATGGTTTTTAATTCCCAAAAACGTGAAGACAGAGCCATTCTTGAGCCTGACAGCACTCCTCTGTAGTTACTGAAAAGCGCCCTTTAACAATTTTTTATGGCCCCAAAAATTAATCCCGACTTCAATGGGCCTCAATGTCCGAGGATATTTGGAGTGGAGTGAGTTGTTGTACACTGCAATTGAATCCAACCCGTACGGCGCTGAATCGAAGTGATCACCTACCTACTTGCATTGTCAAAAGTTTCTTGTGGTGAGCTTTTTGTTCAGTACTTACGTCCGTTATCCATTTTTTGTCGATCTTGCTGGCAGTCGATTGCACAGAACAAAAAAAAAATAATTCTTATCTCATGCTTCGTGATAATTTTTTGAACAATAATGATTATTGTACTAAAAGTATTGATCCCAGGCCCTATGTGGTTGTCTTCGAAGAATTTACTACATAGACCTTATTCATAAATGGCGGTCAATTTATAATTCTTTTGTCGAAGTGCAAATTAGCCTACCAAGCCTCGATACCATACAGTGAATTGAAAAGAATTCTTGCTCTGAAATGAGGCTTGTTAGGCTAATTTGCACGTGGACAAAAGAATTATAAATGTGACCGCCATTTATGAATAAGGTCTATTTGGTTTCTTAATTTTTATGATAAATAGCTCTGTTTCATTGTTGAGTAGTGGAGTTAATAAAGATGGCTCCATTGAAATAATTTCTTCTGCAACGTCCACTTTCTCGCTCCGATGGGTCATTGTTTCTAGCTTTTTCAATTTGTCGAGGAGACAACTGTTTCATTACGAATTTTTTTGGTCTTTTGCTACAAGATGCACGTGTTTCGCACTGCAACCGAATAAATCTTCCAAGGCATTTCTATAGTCGGAAAAATAACTTCAGGCTTCTCTACGCAAGTGCTAAAATTGCGTTTATAACTGCTTCACTTGAACACAGTTTTTAAGCACTTATACTTCCATTTCTGCCATATTTATGCAATTTTTGCCTTGAAGCTCAAACTTCGAAGGTTAATATTTTTGACAGTGTCCTCTGCAGGCTGTTACCATGGTAATGCATCTACATTGAAACTATTCCTCATTTATGCAAAATTCACCCATTAGTTTTTCGCAGCATTTGCTTACTTAAAATCTCAACAGACAGACTTTTCGTAATTCGCTGATAGGCGTTTTATAGTTTTCCCAAATTTGTGTCCGTTAAATTTCTGATTTTTTTTATTGACGGCTCATTTGTAGTCGGAACTATTTCAAGTTAACTCCAAATTTCTGCAATATATAATTACGGGTTTAAGAGAAATTTGGTAAAGCAGCCAACAGGTGCACGCGCAAAATTTTGCTAAGTTCTTCTGAAGGAGCACCATGACTTTTACGTAATAGGGGCGAATTTATACCGCGTTTCCAAGCGAGAAAAGAAAAAATTCTAGAGGAATGGTAAAGCTTATGTCTCGGTTTCGAGGGCAATTTAGACGGACTAAATACGAGTAATCAATTTATACAAACACTAAGAGAGTGCAATTTTATGCGATATTTGAAAATTTACTCGAACTAATTTATTCCGAAACGCACGAAAGAAATCGCGTGATAATTTGTCCAGGATGTTGATTTTAAAAAAATGCGTAAATGATTTTTATGAGAGCAACCTAACCTTCAAGCTCAATTTTCGTTCTTAGTTCTTGTTTTATTTTGACCTCGAAAATCTTAATGAAGTCAACTGCTGGCTGCTTACAGGTCTTCAAGTGCACCTTATCAAATGTATTGCGCAATCGAAAGGTGGCTTTGAATTGACTGGTTGCCTTTGACCTATGAATCACCACCTTGCAACTTGGAAACAATTGCATGCTCTCTGTAATCCAGAACATATATTTATCTTTCATGAATGCATTTGCAGTAGTTGAAAGTATGAGTCAAATTGCACAATCCGTGCTACAAGTCTTGTCAACCACAACTCATCTAAACAATAAATAAAATTCGTAGTTTGACTACAGTCCTAGAAAAATTGCTGGGTCAATGAAGCCATGAGGGCACAAGCGGTTGCAAAGGCAATGCATGGAAACCAACTGTCCCTTTCCTCCCCCCCCCCCCCCCCTTCCACCTGTTGCCTTACAATGTTGATTTGAAACCCAACATTGCTTAGGGTGGTGCGGGGCAAATATAAGGTACACCTTAGATGAAAGTGATTTTTGAGCACATTATTGAAGGTGCCCCAAGCGCTTTTGACCTTTTGACCACGATTGTAGGAATGACCAGCTAATACCCCCACTCCCTCCCCCAGCTGGTGGTATGAGTGCTCATTTTCCCAGTCCGAATCCCTCTTAAATTCAACACTGAATTATGCACCAGTGACGTAATTCGAGGAGTTGGGCTATGGTTGGCAGAGTACCAGGAAAGAGGAGCCACTCTAAGCTAAAGGGAATCTCTGCTAGCGACATTGCCAGTTACATTTTGTTTCATTAAAGCCTTGGCCAAACTATCGAACAAAGTTGGTTCAACACTCCAACTTTGCTCGATCCAACATTGTTCGACTGTTTGGCCGCCCATGTTGGAAGATGTTCGTCCAACATTTTTTGTTCAATCAAGTGTTGGAAAGAGTTTGCCTTTGGTCAAAAATTACGCCTAACAACTCTGCCCGAGGCAACAATGTTGAAGTATTTTGCCGCTCTTCCAACAAAGTTGTGCCCTGCTAGCCAATCACGAATCGCTATCTTATTTTCAAGCCCAAGCTTTTAGCATCATTTTTAACAAAGATGGCGGACTGAGAACCAAGAGGCCGTCGTGGTTGTTGATGAACAGCCTTGCAGCTGGACTAAGCGGTTCACCACTCATTTTGTCGCTCTGTTTGAAGATGTTTGGCTCAATAGGGCTCATTCTCATCATCTCCTAAAACGCGGGTGTATCTTGTAGTGATAACTGTACAACGACAGAGACATACCCTTCTCTGCTCGTTCTGGTAAACGTTATTTGTTTTTTCCTCGTTTGAATCCGTCATTTCCGTCCTCCAACATCCCCAGTACAATAAACGCTACGAGCGCTTTTCGTTTCCGTGTTTGCGCCGTATTTTCAAATTTAGCGCCAATTTAAACTTGAATGTTTCGTCAAGAAATGTTGGACTGATAGTGTTTTACCACTATCTCAACATTTACATTCAACAATGTTGCATGTGGGATCCAACTTTGTTCGATGGTTTGGCCAGGGCTTAACGCACGAGTTTTCTCACACAAGGCATCATGCTACGCTTTACACACATTGACTTCAAAAGGTAAAAGAACTTGTTAAACGAACTTAAATCTTCGATTTTAAGCCTTTTAGCTTTGATAACAAGCCAGTTATTTTTAGTCATCGCAAACTGATAAATTCTTGGGCGGCAAAAGCTCTCTAATGATCCCACAGATTCTTTAATTATAAAATTTCGAATTTTCAAAGCATCACTGCTCAGAGATTATCATGCATATCGCCTTCAAATTTTCAGATATGGCTCATTATGCAATGCACTTTCAATATTCAGTATTTTGTTCTCGGCTGACTGATTAGAAAACGATAGCGTTGTGCTAATGAGGCAAAAAATGTAAACAAATATTTAACAATTATTCCATGAGCGCGCGTTAGATATGAGATGATCCGAGTTGGCTATAACCGGTCTTATATCCAACAAGAGCGAATGGAATAATTTTTTTATCAAATTCCTTAAACTCCAAAAGTTTAGAAAGTACGAAATACGAGTGAAAAAAGCGAGCAAATCCGAGCGAAATCGAAAAAATTTGATGAGAACTGATATTATGTTGTGTAAGACCTTGTGGTCAGACAAACGCAGGCTCATCACAAAAACATTTCTTACCTTTTCGCGTACTTCTAAACGTCGGAATTGATCCAAACTTTCCATTAAAACGTTTTTTTGGCTTCATTCAGTGAGAAATTTTGCTTTCCGGCGAAAAAACTCTTAGCTTGGCAACGCGTAGCTCAATCATTTACCATATAAGGTCAAACTAGACTGAGGAATATAACCGAGATTGAGTGAACCAATCATAGCACGAGAAATGCATTATCCGAGGTTGAACATTTAATAATCCCCTATATCCGAGAGGACAATAACTCAAGGGGTTCGATCTTAACTCCTAACCGGCATTAGTGCCGCATCTTTTGGGTGCTTTGTTAATGATGCGCTCATTCGCGATCCATGTAGAAAGGAAAACTGATGACCTCTAAACCAGCGAACATATTTTGTTTGTAGTGAGCTGATTTAATTTGTTTTAATTGCAGCTCACCCATTTTGATTACTAAAAGAAAAACTGAGACAAGTTGATATATTTTCTGATTCAATTTATCCAAAACTTTCCGGCTGGTGAACTTGAGCGCGAACCATTTAGGAAAATGCCGTGGGGTTAAAAAAAAGGAATGCTATTGATTTGACCGACAATAGATGGTACAAATACTTTTACTTTTTACTTTTAGAATGATGCTTGGCTGAAAAGAGATGCTTTGTAAAAGAGTTCTCAAAGAATATTTGTCTCTGGGACCACAAGTAAACTCTTCCCCCCAAAGGTCTTTTTAGATAACATACCTTTTACTATCAATCTTAATTCTTGTGACACTGCAACCTTGTCGTCCGATATCTTACCGTAGTAATTCGCTTGCTACCGGCTTATATACTTACGGCAAAAAACGTAATTAATGCAAACGACTTACGCATTCAAGGAAAACCAGCTGTCGATTGCTATCAAGAAATTACTCTTCAGGCAGAATTAGCGGTAAAAGTTAAAGACCTTTTTTGTATGCCATTGCAGTAACTCCCTTTTGAAAGAGAGAATTTCTAAAGGATTCAGGGTGTAGTCGAAAAAGGCACGAATTGCAAGAAACAACGATTTACTCAGTCAAATATTATCTCATTACTCTGTGGAAGTAAACGAAAATTAAGAAAAAAAACTCAATAGACTATTATAAACCATTTGTTATGTTTAGTGACAATCAAGACCTTCTCCGGAAACGCAAAAGGGTTGTAAAAAGGTTCATGAATGATTAAAACGCACAATTAATAACTGCAAACTTGATTTATCTCTTTTAACGACAATTGATCGAGACGGCGATTTATCTCCATTTAAAAGCCGAGGGTCATTTGTGTTCGAAGTTAGCACCTGCACCTCCGCCAGGCTTCTACCCTCAGTCCCTTCTACCCTTCTATCAAAGGGCCTCGAAAACGACTATTTATTCACTTTAGGCGTACGAAACTCATCATTGATTTGATGATAGGTCGTATAGGCAGTGAAAATAAATGTATAAAATATTTTGCCTTGTGCGTTTTCTTTGTTTATCTGTTGGAGACACTGTCGGATGTAGTTATTTCAGTGTTGTGCTATTAATCGCTGAAACTATGCAAATAGAAGACATTCGACTCACCAGTTGATCTTTCCTACCATGACTGGTTTGGATTTCAAACCATAGGGTTACTAACAAATCCTACATTACGACGAGAAATTGTGTTCAAAGATCAGCGTGTATTTTACAGCCGTCATTTTAAGGTAATTTATTATCAAAGTGCACGGGAAGTTCACGGCAAAAAGGAAAAAAGTGGGCTGTACTTGTGCACATAACGAAGTAGGAATCTCACGAATGTAAGTTTAAGTTTAAGTTTAAGTTTAATAAAGCTTCTTACCAAAGTACAAAAGAAAATATATATACAAAAGTACAATAGGTAAAGGAAAGCAATAGGGGGAAACTGAATTCCCATATAAGTTAGAAAACCTTGTCTTTACCTATCGAGTCGAGTTGATGCATGTCAAGTTTCGGTAAATTAACCGAACTAAAATGGAAATTTATTTAACTGACCGTAAGAAGCTTTTACAAGCGTTTTTTTAAAACATGCTTTATGCTCTAGCGCCTTCTTCCCAGCTCAAAAAAAGTAATGTCAACACTTGTCGTAGAGAACGTAAAGGCAATTAAATCATTTTAAAATTCCTTAATTTATAAGAAATAAAAAAAAAAATCCTTGTTTTCAACAGTGATCATCTCACCGTCAATTTATGCTCATTGCATACGGCTCAGGTTTTAGAGAACTTTCCTATTTAAGCAATCAATAAAATAAATTGCTTCCCACTGTTATTGGGGTCTTATAGGGCTTAAATGTGACCTCAAACTGTATTCAAATCAAAATTCTTGCTTACATTAGTTGAGTTTTTAGAGTTTTTTAAGAGGAACCATGATCTCCAATATTCATGCTTAGTCTGTCTCTCAGAGTTGCTTGTTTATTATTATTTTTATTTTTCCCTTTGTCCTCTTCTGAATAAAACTGTACATCATAAAAGTAGGAATTACGCCTTTGCTAGTATTTGGTCAAGCTTATACTTGAAATAACATGACACATTCTCAAAAAAACGAGTTACTTTGCCTCACGAAATTTCTGAATTCCTAATTCCTTTAAAATGGATTGGGTATCTTGTCATCAAGTAAAAACATGAACAGATGATGCAACCATTACTTCAAACTACTCTGGGAAGTGAACAAAATCAATATTCTTTGTCGGTGGG
>OX421450.1:46825369-46855369 GCA_949126865.1 Montipora capitata
CAGACTTGATGTCAATTCTCTCGAAATCTTTCTTAATTAATGTGTTGGGCGCTTATAACAATTGTTATAAGTTGACCTTTAACTTATGCATTGGTCTTAGGGCCTGTTTACATGGAGGTTGGGTAATGGGTATACATATGTATGCTAAGTCTTGCCACTTTGCAGTACTCAGGGTCTCACATTCGTGCATATTTGTTGGCACTTTCTTCATACGTCTAGCCGCCTTAATATGTATGCATTCCATCCCCTGAAACTTTGCACTTAAACAGTTTAAAATGAGCGGTAAAATGAGCGCACCGTCGGCTTCCTGGGAGAATACTCTCTAGAGAGTAAAGGAACCTCCGACGTTAAATAAGGTGTACCCTGACCCTTCTCGAAGATACTGCGTGGTCGCTAAGTACGTAAACAGGCAAAATAGCGGGTGAAGGACGCATTTTGGCGGTTAATGCTCTTTTACTCTCACTAGCTTCTCTTGCTTCCACTTTCCAGTGCTGTGGCTTCTCATTATCACTCTAAATGCTACAACGCCTCCGCGAAAGGCAGTATATCGTGACACGAGCCGCCCCGGGTTGGCGGGTTACCTCACCTTCAAGGTTTACATGGCAAAATGCGACCCCGGCTGGGTGGGTTGCCCGGTCTGGCAGACTGGGTAATCCGTCTCGGGGGCTTACCTCACCTATCATGTAAATGCGAAGCTTAGCTAAGAGTTTATATGGACAGGCGGGTAACCCCACCTCCATGTAAACAAGAGCAAAGCATTTCTTATGCGATGAGATTATAATTTTAAAATTATAATAAAAAAATAAAATAAAATAATAATAATAAAATATTTTTTTAAAAATACTCTCATTGTACCTGAAGAAGGCTGGTTTGGCCAGCCGAAATATGGTACACCACTAAAATCAAATCTACGTTGTATCGGCTCTTGCTTAAAATATTTAGTTTCTCAACTTGTAATTACGCCGATCAGATCAAGCCACTGATCCAACGTACACCGACAGGAAGATTGTCCACGGTTGCTTGCTTCAAAACTCTATAATTTTAAAATATTTTCTTTTCTGTAGCTAGTAAATTTTAAAATGAAACTTCACATACACCATAATTGTTTCTGGGTAAAGCGCTATTGCTCTGCGCATGTCAGTAGTTCTATGAAAATGAACTATTTTACAAGGCTAAAAATTACATTAAAAAATAAAATCCAAACGTTTTCTACACTAGGTCATCATTAGGGTTAAAATAGTTAATTTTAAACAAAAGCGAATTTCATGGACATAAATTAATTATTAATTCATTATTACTCGTCATTAAGTTGTAGAATGTTAAACCAAGCGCATTAAAATTATACCGGATAATATTAATTGTTTGGCTTTTTAATGTACCATCGTTATTAAATAACTTGCTTACTCTTTTCCATTCTGTGAAATCTGAAATAAGATCTGCCAGATATGTTAAGGTGTTGTCGTACGCTTATTGTCTTATACTTCAGTTTAAAAGCAATATCTTTATACATAATCTTACACTTTTGTTTGACGCTGCTTTATTTGTGGACTCTTCCTTATGTGCAAACTAGCATTTAGTGTGTACATGTTTCTAGTTATGAAAGAGAAATTCCTTTCTGGTAATGATGCAAGAACCGGAACTGCCGTATTATTGCTCGAGATACAGTCAGGACCATTACAGTAAACACCTGCATAAATGAACCTACATTTTTTCAAGAATTAGGCTAATTAGGTTCTTACAAAAATTGTATTTACAGTAGCTTTAGGCTATCTAGATTCTTAAATTGGTTCTTATTTCCTCAAAGGATGTCTGCTCTTTCTATGATATGGTCTGATTTCCTCTGATGAGGACCGTCACGATGATACCTTTATTTTACAACCATGAAAAATAATTGAACAAGAACTGTGCAGTTTAAAGTGCAATTGCTTCCAGTCGCCTGAAATTTCAAGGTCATTTTCTGAAATAAGAACTTATTTATTTTTTTAGTCTAACTTGGTTCTTATGTAGGGGGGTCTAAAGTGAATTTTTTTAGCCTAACAGCCTGAGGTTCTTAAATTCTAGGTTCTTATATGCAGTTGTTGACTGTGTACCATTTCTATCATTTGTGTTACGTTTAATGTGATTCATGGTCGATTATTGAAAGATTTTTTTTACATCGTTCGACATTTTACTTAGGGCTCGTTAATGTCATGTTGATTTCTGAAATCAATGAAATCCAATAACCATTTTTTCTTCAAACCACACTTCCTGTCTAGGCATTTTTTAACTTCCGCCAAGCAAGAACCCGAACAAGAGAGAGCTTTGCAGCGGTCAAGGCATTGTCTGTATGTTCGGATGCAGTCGTGATCGCAACCGCCAGCACAGTCTGCAGCTTGCAGATGGAAACTGACAAGCACCAATGCTATAATCAGGTAACCAAGGATCTGAATGAAATTATAAGAAGATCGTTGGAATCGAAATGTTGGGATCGGTCGCGACATAAGCATTCATAATTTCCTTAGATACAAGCTGAATAAATTGCTTGGATTTGTTAATACATCATTTTACAGTCAGTCTAATGACTATAAACAATCTGAATTATGTAAGCCGACTCAGTCCCAAGACAACTGACTAACATTTCAAGTGCACAGTTTATTTTGTATGTGTTAAGGATATTGTGGGGCGCCATTGAGATCGATCGTTAAGAACTAGAAAGAAATAAGAAAGCGTGTAGTCGACTGATATGAGACTGTGGTGAAATGTTGACCAATTGTCGAGATTAAAGCTGTTTGAAATCGTGGATTTATTTATTTATTATTATTTTTCGTTATTTCCCTGTGCTTATTACAGCAAAAGTTGGCAGGGATAACCGGAATCACATGGACAGTCCTAGAAACATGACTTAAAACGCAGCTGGGTGTTAAGGTTGTACTCATTTTTTGCCCAAGGAGAGGAGGGGGACATGCACAATGGCGAGTCGAGTCAGAGACGGTGCATCTTTCATGAAAATCCATCATTTTGATGACCCAGCTCCGTTAAAGAGGCTTTACACCGAAGGTGTGTCACTCTGAAACAAGGCTCATACCTGCATGTGATCCTCGCGCTTAGCTGAACAATGTAAGGAATTGTCTCCCGTTGAAGCCAGTCAAGCCACATGAATTTTCCAGGTTTCAAAAAGAAACAATTGCTTAAATTGTCCAGCTAAAAGCGAGGATCACTTCTCTCATTCGTCTGTAACCCAGAGGATATTACACGGTGGCGAGAAGATATGAATTTCATGTTCCAGTGGCAAGAACAATGCGCTCACTCGTGAGATATTGTTCTTGCCACGGGGCCACGGGAACATAAAATTCGAGCTAACGAGTAATTTTCCTTTTATTGTATAGACAGGAATGTTTTACTCACCATTTTCTTTCTAACACCCAGCACAAACTTTAAAGCAAATTCTTGCAGCACGGCGGCAGGAATTTCTTCAATTTTCGCATTTCTTCTTCACTTGGAAAGAACTCTTGAATAATTTTTAGTTGTATAAAGTTTTAGAGCGACTTTCGTATGACCTTGAAAAAGTGTTCGCAATTTGTTTCACGGACCAATGTTTGACAACATTAAAACAAAGCTTCTCCTTATTCCCGCCAAGGAAAATCCTACTAGGGGCAGTAAACAGTTCGATTGCCCAATCACATTGCTGCATTTCAAATGACGTCAAACCGAAATGCCGATCGCTTTCCAGAAAGTTCCACGGAGAGATGACGTTGTTCGCATCCGCGCTCGCTAAGCCAATGAAAATTTGCGTTCTTTTGTTTTTGTTCGATAAGCCAATTAAATGTTCTGCATTTTTGTTTACGTTCTGTTTTCACTTTTATTTTTCAAGGTCATATCGCTCTATTCGTCGTGTTAGCATTTTCTCGTTTCTCAGAGAGGGATTTTACGCGAGCTTCAGAGAACTTCACGAATCTATCGCTCGCCGTTTTTCACTGACTGTTTGCACAAACAACCATGCAAAGGCGGGAAATGACGTCATGAATATCCTCACTAGTGAGGATATGGAAAATACGCCACTCGGGTCCCGGATGTTGTTTCGTATGAATTTTATGAGTGGCGTATTTTTCATTAAGACACTCCTGTCTATACAATAAATGGTCTAGATAAAAGCAGTGAAGAAATTAATTTTAAGAAAAACACGACACTCCTGAGTTTTACAACAGACATGTTTCGGCAGTTGCCTCTGCCATCTTCAGTGTGAAATGAACAATAGATTACAGTGAAATATAAATACTAGAGAAATTACAATGACAATAATTAAGACTATGACAGTAGTAATTCAAAATTTATTGTTCATTTCACACTGAAGATGGCAGAGGCAACTGCCGAAACATGTCTGTCAGTGTTGTAAAACTCAGGAGTGTCGTGTTTTTCTTAAAATTATACAATAAATATATTTATTATATAGATACTGATGAAATACCAGGATTTCTCCTTTTACTAAAAAATCATATCTTCACCGCGCGCATTTTTATCTTTCACATGTGAGAATATAGGTGTCGTCATGGTAACGAACACGTTTAGCCAATAAAACGCGAGCTTCCTCTTCATTGTACGATGCTTTTGTGCTTTAATATAACTCTTCTCTACTACATTAACATTTTTATTGCAAAATTTTACATTGTCATGATTTGTTTTTCATGACTTTCATATCTTGCTTCATGTTACACAACATGCGTGTTTTAGGGGTTGGTGACCACTTTTTCATCATTTCGAAAATGAGTAAAACAAGTTGTTTTAATCTGGACATTTCATCAATATCTATATAATAAACAGAACATTACATGGCCTCTTGGGGATACGAATTTTATCTTCTCGAGCTGAAAGTATTTCTCACTCGTTCGCTTCGCTCACTCGTGTGAGCGGATACTTTCAGCACTCGAAGATAAAATTCGTATCCCCGCGCGGCCATGTAATATCCTCTATTTCTTTCATTATAAAGGGAAGTTGGCCCGGAGTGACGACAGCCTTTCCCTGGGTAACTTCAGCTACATTATATAAACTGTCGCATAAGTTTGTCTTTTTTGAGAAGCAGTGTCAATGCATTCTGGTCTTATTCAATGATTAAAATTCGTCTTTGCTTTAACAAAGACCCAAAGACCCAATAGCGATGTCTTGTTTACAACATTGACGTCACATTTCTTTTGATATTGAGATTTACCAACCACGGAACAAAAGAAGTTATTGTTTCAACAGCCAAATAGCTTCTGGTTGGCAGTATTATAACAATCATGGGTGACGCAACCTGCCTTACGTGTCGAAGTTAACTGAGAAGGCGGTAGCCGTTAAGCTGACTGACCATATGACAACAAACGGTCTGCACCTCAAGCTTCCGTCCGCTTATAAAGAGTATTACAACACTGAATCGGCCCTGATCAAGGTGAAACATGACATCCTGATGAACATGGAAGCGCAAAAGGTTACACTGTTGGTACTTCTAGACCTTAGCGCAGCCTTTGATACCGTGCACCACCAGGTTCTCCTTGATCGCCTGCAAGCCAAGTTTGGAGTAGTTCACAAGGCGCTGGAGTGGTTCTCGTCTTACCTTGCTGATCGATCACAGCGTGTTGTTGTGAAAGGTGGACTTTCTTCCATCTCTCCGCTCAAGTAAGGCATCCCATAAGGCAGCAGTCTAGGTCTTCTTCTGTTCACGGTCTACCTTGGCAAGTTGTCTATGCAGATGACACAGAGTTGTTCCTCGCATTCTCCCCAAACGCGCCAGGTGATGGCGAGGCTGCTATCGACGCTATGCGTAGCTGAATCGATGGCCTTCGTCACTGGATGGTTAGTGACCACCTCAAGCTGAATGATGATAAGACTGAGTTTTTACTCATAGGTACCAGGCAGCAGCTTGTAAAGGAGTAGTATAGGAGTTGGTGGTACGAGATCATTTTTGCAAAAATGATCTCATACCAATCCAACTCCATACTACTTTACATTTAATGGCTTCCAACTTTCGGTCTCATATTCTTGGAAATCTATATGTTTTATATTTCTGCGAATCTATGCCGTGGCGAGGCAGAATGGATCGAACGCAAAATTTATTTTGGAACTATATGTTTTTAAAAAACCTAAAATAATATCTCATATAATAGTATAATGAGTTGTAAAGAAATACATGAAGAACTTGTCAATATGGAAGAAGTAATTTGTCCATTTTGTGATAAACAAATAAGCAAGCAATCAAAAAAAACAGATCAATGTTGTGATCAGCCAGAGATAGTGAAAGATAACACTATAGTTTGTAAAAAATGCGGAACAGTTCAAGGTTATACACCTCTTATAGAATTTGTTGATTTTCACTCAAATAAGCATAGATTCCATCGTAAAAGTGTTTACCAAAGAAAATATCATATAAAAAACATAATGAATAATATAGCTGTAAAAAATGGTTTTCAGATAACCGTGAAAAATATAGATAAGATATTGAGAATTTTTGATGAAATTGGTAAGGCCGTAAAATCTGTGAATATAGACAGAAAGCGTATGATTAACATAAATTTCATTTTGAAACAAATATTTAAAATGCTTGACCTTCCTTTTGAAAAGGTCAAGACGAGTAAATCCAGAAAGACACTTCAATCATATGAACTATTTTGGAAAGACATCATGTCTTTGACATTTGATAAAATCGATGTAATAGTTAAGGAATGAATTTGTCATTATATTTAGTGTAGAACTTATCAACACTAGGACAAACATCAGTCACAAAATCATCTACATTTTTTAATTCTGTGTGAAACGATGGTTGAAAATCACCGCTTCTCAACATGTCTTTTATCGAATTCAAAAGATGCTGATAACTTTGGTATGCGTATGTACAATTTTGTATTTTAAGATCCAGTGATTGGAAATCCATGTAAGACTTGATTAACAAAGCACAAGTGCTTATTGCTACTAAGGCTGTACCGCCAGTTACAACAGCACTAATAATTCCACCAGTACCAGTTAGGACAGAAATAGTATTACCAATAAGTTTGAATTTTTTGTAGCGTTTAACAGCCTGTTTGTAAGCCCAACACTTTCTATGGTATGCCTTATAATAGCTCTTTAGTTCATCAACCTGATCTTCTGTCAATCTGTCTGAAATATGGTTCCAGCTGAATATTCTCTTTTTTCGATCTGCCATATATATAGTTTAGATTGTCAATCGTTTGAATGCACAATAAATGAGTCCTGTCAAATGACCAAACAACGGACTTTTTTTTACAAAATCAGGCACATACTTATTAATGCAATATGTGTAACCATTCCCGTCATGGAATCTAGTGTAAAACCTACCAAATGCATCATGAAGTATAGCGTGATTGGAAAATACATCAGACCAGCCGAACATGAATTCCAATAAACGAGTTAGTCTGCCGCTTCCTGGTCCGATAAGACCCAAAGAATCAGAACCCTCGATTTCAAGAATTTCATATATGGATATGTCTCTCTCAAGATAATAAAAATTCACATATCGGTAAACAAGCGCTGATTTTAATGTTTTGTCATTTATATCTGGAAATTGTTCTTTTGTACTTTTGAAATTGTATCTCACATATTCAAGCAATAATTTGATAAACATATGTACTTACGTTATATTATATCTTTGCATCAATACAGCATGATGGTCTAATATCGTTTTTTCGTCAAGAATGAAATCTAAATAGACACAGAAAAAAGCTATATTGCCATTCAAAGGAGCTACGTCGGTTGTAGGATCTAATCCACCAAAAACTGTCGTGTTATTTCCTGTTCTATTGTCAGCGGTAAAATCCCCCATATGCTTTCTGTTCCAATATATCTTGCTTTTTTCCGTCTTAGGAGACGATTTATTGTCCCAGTGAACTGACAAGCAATGCCATTTATTCAATTCACCAAGATCATTCTCACTGTAATCTCCAAGACTCAAAAAATCATTCAAACTTGATGCAGGTCCTAAATAAACACAATTATGTGCCGAATCAGCCCCAGAAATCACGATGTTACTGCCTGAATGAGCCACAAATTTATCATAACCCAAATTATCATGGCCGAATAGTCCATTTACCCAAAAATTTGGAGAATTGCTTGAAGTCATCCTGTAAACAATAAATACATTAACCGCATCATTATTCAAATCAACCTGCGATATCATTTTTTGTGAACCATTAAATTTAATGAAATAACGACCATTATGTTTTTCAGCTTTTGTACATACTGTGGGTCTCTTTGATGCATCAGTTTGTGTAGCATCACTTTCTTCATTGCTTTTATCATATATTGTTTTTACTTTTCTGCTTGAATTCATCTTTACATTTTGGCCATCCGCTTTGTCTATCTGATAAACACATTTAGCATACATGCGTAGATATTCACTTACCCAGAGATCCCGAAATGCACCACGTACGATGTCGCTCACTTGTGATTTTACAACAACGTGGTTGTCATTTTCAGCCGGTTTTGCTATAATGTGTATGTTGGTTTCAGCATGGCCATCATCATTAATTAAAAGTCCAACTTCAATTGGCAGTCCTTCTTCGACTGTGTATTCGATTTTTTCCCCATTACTGTCGACGAAATCAGTTTCATCTTCATTCTTTGCATACAATACCATATGTATGTAAGACACATAATTTTCACGATTCAAGGTGCGTAGATGATGGTTCCCATGAAATAAAACCTATAAAAACTAACCATACCCGGCGCGGCTTTTACTGCGATTTTTGTGACATTTAAAAATCTTTTGTTGATATTGATATGATATGTAACCCAAGCATTAACGCCAAAATGAAAATCTGTCGTTATTGCTGGTGTACCATGTGTTACACCGATTCTGTATCCGCCAGGGACAATATTATACTTTTGTGCTAGATTGACTGTCTTGATGTAAATTGACGCAAATTGCAATTTTTTATTGCCAGAATCTCTCAATTCCCATTCAAAGCCGCTCTGATTTGGTGTTGTAACTTTGATGCTAAGATAAATATTGTCGTTGAAAAATTTTTTACTAATAGCGTCATTGTCATCTGTTGCAACCCCTAATCCCGTTATTTTATGGTTATTCATATCAACAGGAACATGCATTTGGAATTTGTTGTCGACTACCTCATAAGCTTTTTCATAATCATATATTGTCATGTCCAGATCGCTTTTGGCTTCACCTTTGATGCCATAAATCAAAACATAAACTGGCAAAAGCGTGGGGCTTTCATTGTCAAAATTGCTTTTGAAATTTACATATAATCGTCTTTGAATCGATGGAGAAGTACCATCAGGACTGAGATTCAGGATCGTTCTGAGATATTTGTATTCTGAATTCACTTTTATGGTTGTTCCTAAATCAATGTTCATGTTTAGTTTTTCGAATCCAAGTAATGTACTTTCAAATTCGTAACCGTAAAAAGGAGATTTTTGAAAATATGTTTCAACGCAAACTGTGTATTTGTCAGATTTGTTGTCTCTGTACATTTTGAAAAGGTTGAAATCGAAACGACCTTTATATTCATTGGAACCATCGGTAGTTCTCCGAACCTTCATTGAAAACGCTTTTTTGTTCGTTTTATGAGGCATGTCATCAAAATCGATTAAAGTGACATCTTGGATACCAAAATCTTCTGTAAATTCTCCATCATCCATTGCATAGCTTAACACATTTTTTCGGTTTGTATGTGTGCTTATATGACTCTCTAATATTTTTTGGTCTGTATATTTATTATTTTCGGTAGAAACAGTTGCAATACCGTCATTCACTTGCTTCAAAGTTATGGCATCTTGATTATGTGTGGCGTTTCCGAGATTTATTATTCGTTGATTGTTCATGTCTAGAACAGAAGTCATTACGCCGCTTCCATCCAATTTCAATGTTTTTCCAACCTCGGAATCGACATAAGCTTTGTTAGTCACATCTCTGGCACCGGTTGGTTGTCCACAATTTATTATTTTGTTCAAAGACATATCCAAATTTCCAGTCATTTTAGAGGATCCGTCTAAACGAAGTGCATCTAAAAATAATCGATCAACGTAACCTTTCCCAGTGGCATCATTTCTACCGGTCGGATCAGCAAGATTGACAATCTTTTTTTGTGACATATTCAAAATTTCCAGTCATGTCCTGCGAACCATCACGGAGCACAACCTGATTGACATTTGGTTTGGCGGCTAATGCAGTATCAATATAACCTTTATTTACTACATCAGTCGATTGCGAACCGTTACCTACTTTTGTCATTATATTATCACCAAAGTCAAAATTTCCAGTGACAGAAACTGTTCCATCTCTTTTCAAATAATTAGAAAGTTCTGTTTTATCGGCTTTTGGTGCTAAACCAGTTTCTAATTGATGTTTTGTTATAGCATCACTATTGTCAGTTCCTTCTGCAAGATTGCTAATTTTTTCATTTTTCATATCAATAGGATTTTGGGCTTCTATTTTACCGTCATTAGTATTTAAATCAAAGAAAAAGGTATTCAGATGCAAACTACTGACGGCATCGCTAAACCCATGCCTCGCAGGGGCTAAATTTTCTACACGCCGGTTATCCATATTGAGGGCTCCTAACATCCTATTACTACCGTCAACAAGTAATGCCTTATTATCAACATAACTCTTGGTGCTCGCGTCATTATTTGTTTCTGGTGAAGCAACATTCCTCAGTTTTTTATTTTGAATATCATAATCACCGGCATCAGTAAGTTTGAAACCAACACCAGGCAATCCTTTCACTATTTCAATAATTTTGTCATGCGATGTTGTTTCTTCAGGTAATTTACCATTCGAGTAACTCATATATACAATTGGTTTATATTTTTTCATCGAAATTCTTCTTTGCTTGTTTCTTGTGTTTGTCAATATATATGAAACTGAAAGGGTCTCTGGTTGCTTTCTCGTATAATTGTTTTGAGACATTGTTTTCACGACATATGAGACTTTTTTCATTAGCACTCGGAAAATCATAAATGGCAAAATGTGAGCAGTTTAATCTGATATCTTTTGGTGTCTTGTAGTAGCTTTGACTCAAATATATGGCACAGCAGTTTTTATGTCTCCCCTGCATAAAATAGTCAACCAATGGTTTTTGGTTTTTTTCGCATACGAAATCGTCGAATATCACAATTTTTTGATTGTCACCATTGAGATTTTTTACAGGAATTATTTTATCATTGCTTGCTTCAATGATATCATAACCAGCTTCTTCACTCCATGGTTCGAACTCTTTCATGAGATTCTGATACTTTGACTGCTCCAAGTTTTTTGCATAAAGGTATATTTTGTCAAAATACAACAGATTGTGAATCATATGCATCAGTGTGTTTGTTTTTCCCGAACCAGAAGGTCCACAAATGAGCATGCGGAAGCATCTATCAGGCATAAAATCATACAGTTGTTTGAAGTTTGTGACAACATCGTCGCCAGTATCATAACTTGGTATCTTCATTTATATTAAATCGTTACATTGTTTCGATAAAATGATGTAGTTAAACATGGTGTTTAACATGGTGTTCAACATGGTGTTTAACACAGTGTAAAACGTTATTTTTATATATAAATTTCCATTTTATGTAACGTAACAATATAACGATAAATGAGTTTACTCAAGTGGAAAGAACTCGCAAAGAGTAAATCTGAATTAGGGGATAAGATTAATTATGTCCGTAATGCAATTGAAAATAACAAGATCAGTCAGGAGACCAGTCAACAGGGATTTTCAAAATTATTCAAACCAATTACAAGTAAATTAGATGATGTTATTGATAGTAATCAGGCTTTAAGGTTGCCAAGGAAAAAACGACCACTGAAGAAAGGAGAAGTTCCTGATTACGGCATTGATATAGAGGATGAAGTTCCAGATATGAATATTGGTGAATTATTTGAACAACCTGTTTTGCCACAGCAAGAAAAACAACTGATACCAAAACCGCCAACATATGAAGAATCTTTACAAGATATTCTGGAAGGAAAAAAAGAGATTTATGTTGATCCTCAGTACTTTCCTCAGGAACCACAATTACCACCAGAATATGATGACGACGATGAGATAGATTATGGATTAGATGATGAAGACATGGACAATGAGATATTGAATGATCTTGGTCTTCAAAATTATGATTCTGTTGAAAAGGTACTAAATCAACAAGAAATGACTAAACAAAAAAACAAAAAATATCTCAATAAGATTGTCAATGCAGCTAAAACAAAAAGAAATCAATTAAAAGGTTACAAATCTCATATCACAAAAAAATATAAATCAGGAGAAATTTCAGATGCAGAAAGGCAAGTGCTAAACAAAAGAATGGACAACGCAAGAGCTACATTGAATGAATACATAAATCATTATGAAAATAAAATAGAAACAATGAAAGGTTCTGGTATGAAAAAACAAAAAGGTGGTAATGTGATATTTTTCAACAAACCGAAAGAACTCATAAAAAAATTGGATTTGATCATTGGTGAGATATTGGCAGGCAATACCAGCATTGACATGCGAAATATGGGTGTTTCTATATTGGACACATTATTAAAAATGTCGACAATCAATAGATCACAATATGGTAAATTATACAAACAATATTTCAAAATTTAATGTAACTTCATTATATAATGCAACGAGAGATAGTTTTATCATCTTATAGTGTAAAAAATCAAGGGGATAACAAACCAGAAGATTTCACAACAAATTTTACCAGACCTATAATTCTAGACAATAATAAGCAATATGTTATTGGTCTTAACAGAGTCATTAACATGTCATTCACTTGGTTCAATGTCAATGCTGGATACAAAAATCAATTAATTAAATATAGCTCAGATAATGGTTCAACTTTTAAAAACATTACATTTCCAGCCGGTGTATGGAACTATACAGATTTCAACAAATACATAAAAAATCTAACAAAAACTGGTGATACGTATCCGATAACTCTTGAATTCAATGATACAACATTTAGGGTCACGGTTACATTAGCCAATAATTACCAACTTGATTTAAGAGCAAGTAATTTCAATGAACTAATCGGTTTCGACAAAAAGATATTGGCAAGTGGAACGCATATTGGACTAAGAGTGCCAAATCTCAGTCAAGACACAGACATACTCAATGTTCATTGTGATTTGACTAACAAATCGCTTGTAGACGGTGAAGAAACAGACATCATTTATTCATTCTCAACCAGTGTACTAACTCCAAGTTACTCCTTCACCCTCGAACCACAACGAGTCACATTTAATCCAATTAATAAAATTACAATTTCATCAATCAGAATCTGGATAACCGATGGAAAAAGAAGATTAGTGGATCTAAATGGGGCGGAGACAGCTTTTTCACTAATTTTAAAAAGCATGGAATAATATAACATAAAAGTATAAATGAAACCGTATGAATTCAAGAGGTTTTATCATCCAAAACTTGGTAGATTTGTTTTTCGACATAAAGGGTCTGGACTTATCGTTGATAATATTTTTAAACCGTTAAAGAGTGTGGCATCATCTGTTTTCAAGAAATTTGCTAAGCCAATGGTAAAGAAGGCATTGGAATCAGGGGTTTCCCATGCAGGTGATCGTCTGGGTAAGGCGGCGGCAGAAAAGTCAGGAGACCTGATAATGAAAAAATTGGCCAATTTGAGAAAAGGAGCTACAACACAAGGGGCAATTGTTCCATCCTTGCCCATTAAACAGCAAGATGAAAGTACTGATATGATCCTCAATAGATTGATATCAGGATCAGGTATAAAAAGAAGGCGTAGAGTCTTCGAATAAATGACATGATAGCAAAATTATATAATATAATAGTATAAATGGCTTTTAGAACAAGTGAATTTTTACAAAGAAATGAGTTGGTGCGTTTCCAACTTGATGATGTAATTAGGGCCCCAGCCAATGGCCAACATCAGGAGAAAAATGGATATACATTTACGATCAATGATCGATCGAGTTTTTATGATTGGTACAATGCTTATTTCGAGGTTCAGTTCCAGGTACAAAAATTGGCTGATGGTGCAGCCTATGGTGGAGATCGTATAACAGTCATTAATGGATCTCATTCATTGATTTCTCATATGATGATTAAAAGCGCTGATAAAATTGTGTACGATACTGATAATTTGCACAAGGTAGTTTTTGTTAAGAATTTACTGGAATATTCTGATGATTACTCAAGAAGTGTAGCCAAGAACAGTCTTTGGTATTTAGATACGAATCATCTCATAGCTAATGCTAATCAGAATGCAGGATTTGAGGCTAGACGACTTTTAACGACCGGGAATTCTGATGTCAATAGAATCATACCTCTTAATCGTTACAGTTTTTTTGAAGAGTTAGAGGGTAAGATGCTGGTACCAATGCAGCTTGAATTGACTTTAAAGCTACCGGATGATACAGAAATACTTCAAAAACTTGATGCAGTTGATGATGGAAGGGTTGTCATTAACAGATTTCTACTATGGGTTCCAAAACTGACTCCAAAAGACAGTCTATATGACAAGTTCGTCAGTTCTTTTTTGAAACAAGATAAATGGACGTATCTCAGAGAAATGTATCAAATGTCAAGTCCGAGGCATGGTAGTGGATTCTTTCAGATTTCTTCTAGTATCGACAATGTCAAAGCAATTTTTGTATACCTACAACGAGCTAAAACAAGGAATGAAGCGGCAAATCCATATGAATTTGATACATTTAATATAAATGCCGATCGTGGAAATGGTAGTTATTTGACAACATGCAGATTAGAATATGGAAATGGTGTCTTTTATCCCGAAGCTGAATATGATTCTGAAAGCAAAGTAAGAATCTTCAACGATTTGATGTCTTATGCAATGAGGAAAAATGATTACAACACCGGAACCCAGCTCAATCTAGCTAATTACAACTCTCTTTATCCTCTAATCTATTTCGATCTATCATATCAGGCAGAAAAAGTAACAAGAGATCCTAAACAGTTGATTTTCAGGTATAAACTAAACGCGAACAGTGCTGGCGATAGTGCTTTCAGCGTACATGCTATCGTTCTATATGAAAAAACAGTGGTCATTGACAAAATCGGAAATGAACTGGTTATAGTGTAAGCCCACAAATGAAATGATTCCTATTTATTTGTATATGTTTTGCAACTGGAATTATATAACATATATTATATGACTGAACTTTACGAAATCAACGTAAGACTTTCAGATAATCAAAAAAAGAATCTGAGTAATGCTTACCATAAAAGGGAAACAATTGTTCTAAGACTGACAAATGATTCTCTTAATGGAAACGACACTCTTTATGTTCCAGCAATGGTAAAAAAAAGATTACAAAAAAATCGTCAATTGAACAAAGGAATGGATATAAAACTCGCCAAGACGAATATCAGGAAACAAGTTGGTGGAAGTCTTTTGAGTACCGTATTGTCACTTGGAATGAGGGCTCTTCCAGCTATTGGTAAAACCCTTGGGTTGAGTGCTCTCGGCGGTTTAGCAGAAGCCGGAGCTAAAAAATTGATTGGATCTGGTCAAAAAGGCGGTGCTTTACCATTACCCATGATGATACCTTTCAATGCAATCAATCAACTAATGCCATATGTGAACATGTTTACAACAAAACAGCAAAGAGACATATTGAATGCAGCTCAAACAGGATCTGGCGTTAAAATAACACCGACTAAAACACAATCAGGTGGATTTTTAGGCACTCTGTTAGCTAGCATTGGAATTCCTTTGGCTTTGGATCTTGTGAAAAAGATGACTGGAAAAGGAGCACCGAGGATAGGCAGACCACCTTGGTCGAAAAATGGTACAGGAGCACCTAGAATGGGAATGCCCCCTCCATTTTTTAGTTATCCACCATATGTGACTGGTTATGGTAAAAAAAAAAAAAGATCTTCAAAGAAAAAGGGAACAGGTTTACTATTAGGGAAAAACAGTCCATTCAACAACATCCCAATCCTAGGAGCATTGCTGTAAAACCAAAATTTTATAAAAACACCCCTTTGAGTAACCATGATCTAAAAAAATGGTGTAAATATTTGAATATACCAATCAATGATGTTCTGTCAAGGAATGAAAATGTCCTGCATAACCATAAACAGGCGTTATTCATATACAATCTTGAACCTGTATATATGAGTGGAAGTCATTGGGTTGCAACATATGTCAAAGACAATGTAATCAATTATTTCGATAGTTTTGGTATGCCTCCGTTTCAAGAAATGGTCAATCATGCCAAAAAGAAAAATTTAACTCTATTGCACCAAAACAATCAGATACAAAACATACAAACAACAACTTGTGGGTATTTCTGTTTATACTTTCTAAATGAAATGAATAAGGGTAATTCGTATTATGATTTATTACAAGTGTTCAACATAAATGATACAATAAAAAATGAGAGATTCATCGAACATTATTTCAGAAATATCTAACTTATATATATTATGAAATCATATTGTGTTAAACAAAAGAAAGTGACTGAATGTGTTGAACCTTCAGGTTACAAAACAGCCAAAAATGGCAGACTAATGTTCTTTTGCACATGTGCTGAATGCGGCATCACTAAAACTCGATTCGTTAAAAAACAGGGAAACTAAACAGCCCGTTGGGAGCGGGCTTACTCAGTGATATTGCTAATACAGGAACTGAATTGTTCCTAACAAAAGGAGTACCTTATCTTGGCAAAAAAGCAGTTGAAATGGGTAGATATTATGGTTCCGAATTAATGAGAGATCCAAAGTTGCAGAAAAAAGCAATCGATTATGGTTTGAGAAAAATGAATCCTCTACTTCATAAAGTTGGATCAGAAGCTCTCGATCAATTGTCAACGAAAATAAGACCCAAGAAAAAATACACAACAAATAGAAAAGATCTTGATGGTGGTGCTGTTGATATTCACAAAGCTATTGGTAAATTGCCGAAACCAAAAGGCGGATGGACATTACCTGGGCATCATTACACAGGACCTTACAATGATTTGGAAAATCAACTGAAGTATGACCCAAAAACTGGCCAAATATTGGAAATATATGATATGCCCACTGGAAAAACTGATGCGATCGCAATGCAGCATGATGTCGATTATTCCGTCTGCAAGGATGACAGAAAATGTAAAAACAAAGCAGATAGGAAAATGGTTCAAGCTTTAGACAACGTACCGTATAATGAAAGACAATGGGGGCATTGGTTGGCAAGAAATGTTATCAATACAAAGCAGAAACTAGGTCTCGGAGTTCCAAAAAACGGAAAAAGCCGTCGGGTAAAGAAAACTGGCAAGAAAAATTAGCAGATGAATTACATGCATCCATAAGACGCAACTTTACTCGGCGGCGTGTAATCGTAAATCGTATTGATGAAATATGGGCAAGTGATCTAGTTGAAATGCAACAGTTTAGCAAATGGAATAAAGGTTATCGGTATCTTCTTATGGTTATTGATGTTTTCAGCAAATACGGTTGGATTGTCCCATTGAAGGATAAGAAAGGCGAATCTGTCACTGAAGCATTTAAAACAATATTCAAGGAAGGTAGAAGACCACAATATTTATGGGTTGATAAGGGAAAGGAGTTCTATAACAAACACTTGAAAGACTTGCTGGAGAAAAATGGGATATATATGTACTCCACTGAAAATGAGGAGAAATCCTCAGTGGTTGAAAGGTGGAATAGAACAATTAAATCCAAAATGTGGAAACAGTTCACTGTTCAAGGTAATACAATGTATCTCAATATGTTGCCCAAACTAGTAAAACAGTACAACAACACAAAACATTCAAGCATAAAAATGACACCTGTAGAAGCATCTAATAAGAGGAATGAAGGTATAGTTTACTTCAATCTATATGGTGATACAGAAACATTGAAACAAAAACCGAAATTTCAAATAGGTGATAAGGTCAGAATATCCAAGTATAAACGAAATGTGTTTGACAAGGGTTACACACCAAATTGGACAGAAGAAGTATTTACAGTTGATAAGATCCAATATACTAATCCAATAACATACAAACTAAAAGATCTCAGAGGTGAAGAGATACAAGGCAGTTTTTATGAACCTGAATTATTAAAAGCAAAGCAGGATATTTTCCGTATTGATAAAGTGATTAGAAGAGACTATAAAAAGAAACAAGCTTTGGTAAAATGGAAGGGATACAGTGATGATTTCAATAGTTGGGTACCATTGAAAGACATTGAAAACATATGAATTGTGGTGAAACAAACGCGCATAAATACTTATAAAAAAATAAAAATATATACTTATATTATATGGACAAGTTTGAAAATGAAGAAAAATTTGGTTTCTATTATGAGAGCGATCAGGATTCCCATCTGTCGGATTCTGACTGGGTACCATCGCAAGAAAGTGTATCTGAAGAAAGTTGCTCAAGTTCGCAAGAATTTGAGTCGTCACAAGACAGTGAAGAATCTGTATAAATAAAAAGTATATGAAAAAATTTTCAGACAGACAAAAATACCTGATAATCACGTGGCACTATTTATTGACAGATTTGCAAAAAAATGATATAGAAAACATTATAGAACATGAATACCCTGGATTTAAAATAGATTATGGGGGGATGAGTGATAGGATATCTTGGGCCGCTGATCGTGCGTACTCAAGAAGTGACATTTATCCATGGATAATACAAACAAAAAATCGAGAAGGGGTAAATCTTCATGTTGGACTTGAAGAACTATGTGACCCATAAGTATATGTTCCAAGGAGCAGAAATAGTAAAAGCATTATGCTTGAGAAAGTTAATAGAAGAAGAAATTTGTAATATAATAGCCAAAAACGCCAGATACATCCATTTTGTGAGAACAATAGAGTTTCCTTTTTTAAAATTTGCAATTGACAACGGTGCATATGATTGGAAAATGATCAGAAGAGTGTTTCATAAATCAGATGCTAAAATGTCTTTTTTATTCAGAGAATTTGAAAGATATCGCAATTTTTTGGCCCCTAATAAAATAGTGCAAGAAAATATATAAACAAAAAATATATAGTAACATAATATGGAAGATCGAAGACCAGTTGGCCGTCCAAGATTCTACACTGCAGAAGAAAGAAGACGAAACAAAAACGATTACATGTTACGCAAAGAATGGTATTGCAAAATATGCGACAATAATCATAATTACACTCTTGCGGGAAAACATAATCATCTCAAAACAAAGAAACATTTCAAAAATTCATTTACATATAATACGGGTCATATTTATGATAAACATGAAAATAGCAATTAATTTATTCATATCACTTCTCTTCACACAGTTAAATACGTACTCCAGTATGTGTTCAACTATAAACGCACCATATTTTCACTTAAAGAATTATTTCCTATACATATATTATGATGAATAGTATGAAAAAAAATATCTCGACTTATTGTATGAACAAGAGTGATCTTGAGAAACTAAGTAAATCAGAATTAATAAAATTGATTATAAAACAAAATACAAAACCAGTGCCCGCACCAAGGACTAAAACAAGACCGATCCCAAAACCAAGAAAGAGTGTACAACAAATGGTGCGTGATTATGAAGAAAATATAATTCCACCACCATTAGAGTTCCGAGATGGATACAAACCAGTACCCGTTCCCCGAACCAAAAGGCCTGTTGCTGCTCCACGGATCAAAATACCGGTTGCCGCGCCAAGAACCAAAAAACGACCAGTTCCATTACCAAGGACTATAATACAAGAAACGAACAAAGCTTTAAAAGGGTTCACCAAGTCTTATGAAATCAACATAAAAAACAGCAAAGACCCACTCATGCAACTGCAAAACACAAGAAAGGCTGTTGCCATCCATATCGAAAAAATATCAAAATCAATGACAGGTCTAAAGTTTGTTGAAACACTGAGGGTCACATTTGAAAAACTACTAGGGCGAGAAGAAAAAATTATGAAAACAGCGTATTTCAACAGTCAACCCCAAACAATAACAAATGACACACAAATTGAACTAGCTTTATCTTTGTCAAAACAAGTCATACTAAACAAGATTGCAGTTTGGATTTCAGAAGGATCTGGTTGGACTGTTCAATCTGTTGACAATCATTATCTCAATGTGGTAAAATATGAACCAATGAAAGGATCTTCTTATATAAAACTACCCACAGAACTCAGAAACAGTGCAAAGGGATTGATCAACATGAAAAATGAGGATAATGAATGCTTCAGGTGGTGCCACATAAGACATCTTAATCCTCAAGACAAATACCCACAGAGAATCAAAAAATCAGACAAAGCATTCATTGAAAATTTGAATTATTCAGGAATTGAATTTCCAGTGACTACCAAACAGTACAACAAAATAGAAAAGCAAAATGAAATTAACATCAATGTTTTCGGTTATGAAAACAAACAAAAATATCCCATTTATGTGTCAAAAGAAAAGTATGAAGATTGCATGAATCTGCTTCTTATAACAGAAAATGAAAACAAGCATTATGTATTAATCAAAGATTTCAACAAGTTCATGTATGATATAACAAAGCACGAAAAGAGAAAACATTTTTGCATGTATTGTCTTCAGCATTTCACTTCTGAAAGAGTGTTGAGTAATCATAAAGAAAACTGTATCCAAGTGAATGGCACACAAGCAATAAAAATGCCTGACAAAAATAACAACATATTGAAATTCAACAATGCACACAGACAACTGCCAGTTCCATTTGTAATATATGCAGATTTTGAAGCCATAACTGAAAAAATTCATGGATGTCAACCCAATGATGACAAATCATACACAGAGGCTTATCAGAGACACACAGACTGTGGTTATGGATATAAGGTTGTGTGTTGTTATGATGATAAATACACAAAACCAGTACAAATTTACAGAGGTGAAAAAGCCGTTTACAAATTTATGGAAGCTATGCTAGAGGAAGTTAAATATTGTAAGAAGGTCATGAAAAAAGAATTCAACAAACCATTAAGAATGACAAAAGATAATGAAAAAGAATTTCAAAAAGCTGATAAATGCCATATATGTGAGAAAGAATACAATAAAACTGATGTAAGAGTAAGAGATCACTGCCATGTGACCGGTCAGTACAGAGGATCCGCACATCAAGATTGTAACCTAAATTTCAGATTGACTGAGAAAATACCAGTTATATTTCACAATCTCCGTGGGTATGACAGTCATTTTATAATGCAAGAGATTGGCGAAATAGTCAAGAAGCATACATATACAAATAAGAAAGGTGAAAAGTGTCAAATGAATATCAATGCCATACCAAACAACATGGAAAAGTATATGGCTTTCATGCTTGGTAATCATCTTACTTTCATTGACAGTTTCCAATTCATGAGCTCAAGTCTTGATAAACTAGTGAACAACCTACCAAAAGAAGCATTAAAATATACATCTCAAAAATTCGAAGGTAAAGAGCTTGATTTGATGTCTCAAAAAGGAGTATATCCATACGACTTCATGGATAGCTTTGACAAATTCAATGAAAAGCTGCCATCAAAAGAAGAATTTTACAGTATCTTGAATGATGAACACATTACCGATGATCAATACAAACATGCTCAAAATGTATGGAACACTTTTAATCTGAAAAATATGGGTGAGTACCATGACTTATATCTTAAATCTGACATCCTTCTGTTAGCTGATGTATTCGAAAACTTTCGAAAGACCTGTCTGCAATACTATAAACTGGACCCATGTCATTATTTTGCATCTCCTGGTTTGTCATGGGATGCTATGCTAAAAATGACTGATATAAAATTAGAGCTTATGATTGATATTGATATGTTTCAATTCATCGAAAAGGGCATGCGTGGTGGTACATCATACATAGCAAATCGATACGGCAAAGCTAATAATAGATACATGAAAACATATGACGAGAAAGCGCCCTCAAAATATATTATGTATCTGGATGCTAACAATCTGTATGGTTGGGCAATGAGTCAATATTTACCAACTGGCGGTTTCAAATGGATGACTAAAAACCATATTGATAAGATAGACTTAGCCAAGTACACAGAAGACAGCAAGAAAGGTTTAATACTAGAAGTAGACCTAGCATATCCAGAAGAATTACACGATCTGCATAATGATTATCCGCTAGCAGCCGAAAAGGTCAAAGTCAACAAAGATATGCTTTCTAATTATTGCCAAGAAATAGCTAATAAATTCAAAGTGTCAACTGGCTTAGTTCATAAACTGATACCTACATTAAGCAATAAAGAAAAGTATGTCCTTCATTATAGGAACCTACAATTGTACACTGATCTTGGATTAAAATTAACCAAAGTCCATCGAGTATTAGAATTCAATCAGTCACCATGGTTGAAAGAATATATTGACTTTAATACTGAGAAAAGAACCAATGCTAAAAACGCTTTTGAAAAAGACTTCTTCAAGCTTATGAACAACAGTGTATTTGGTAAAACGATGGAAAATATCAGAAAGCGAGTGGATGTCAGATTAGTAACCGATGAAAACAAACTATTAAAAATGGCTGCTAAACCAACATATGTTAGCAGCAAGATCTTTAATGAAAATTTAGTAGCTGTTCATAAGATCAAAGAAACACTAACCTTAAACAGGCCGGCATATGTGGGTATGTGTATCCTAGATCTTAGTAAGACACTAATGTATGATTTTCATTATAACTACATCAAACAAAAATACGGTAGCAAAGCGAAATTATTATTCACAGACACAGACAGCTTGACCTATGAAATTGAAGCTGATGATATCTACTCAGACTTCTGGAAGGATAAAAATAGATTCGATAACAGCGACTACCCTGAAAGCTCACCGTATTTTAATAAGTCAAATAAAAAAGTAATTGGTAAATTCAAAGATGAAGCCGCAGGAGTTCCCGTTTGTGAATTCATCGGTCTACGATCAAAAATGTACAGCTATATGAAAGACAATGACAAAGGCGGAAAGACAGCAAAGGGAATCAAGAAGAATATAATCAAAAAAAACATCACTCATGAAAATTACAAAAATGTATTGTTTAATAACGAACAAATGCATCATACAATGAAAACAATCCGAAGCAACTTACATCAACTTGGAAGCTATAAGCTTAATAAAGTGTCATTATCTTGCTTTGATGACAAAAGATATATACTAGAAGATGGGATAAGAAGCTACGCATACGGTCACTACAAAATCTAAAAAAGCTAGTCAGCTGCTGACGTCACACCACAGCTGTGGCGTTTTTATCGCTAACATTATTCAAACCAAAGTCATTACGTCACGCCACAGCTGTGGTGTTTTGTCGCCAACATTGTTCAAACCCACTGATTTGCCTCTTCTTCATGGTCCTTAAAATAGTTCAGGATAGCATTTCCATTACAAACGAACCATATGAATGGTAGTTTACATTGTAGCACCTTGATATACTGGTTAAACCTCCTGTAAAATATCCTCAGTTGCCTTGCACGAGTTTTCCTTACAAAACATTTTTGGTCAACCCAGTCATCAAAGTTCGTAATACTCATGACGTTATTTTTTTTGTCCTCCTGAAACTTTTGAAAGGCCTTCTCAATCCATTTACCGTATACGAATGCGTTCTTCAAGTGGTAATTTTCAACTGTTTGAAAACATCTATTACACTCTTTTATCTTCGTCCCATACTCCTCTAGAGTTAGCTCTTCAGTAGGAAATTCGTTCGGCACGTCGTAATGGAATTCCACAGCAGAAGGTGAAAACTTACTTCGCATTTCTTGTATAAGGGCTTCCACATCAGTCGCTTTTCTAGCCTTCTTGTGTTTCAACTGTTCCTCTTGCCTAGTAGGTAATACTTGGGGCACGTTCGGACATCCTATAGTCGCAGGCCAATCATCAAGTTTTTTAATTGCATCGTCAACATATCCAAGCCTCAGTAAGCCTAAAGCTTCGTCTTTCTGTATACAACAGTTCGAGTATAATTTCATCCAGTAAAAGGCAAACTGATGTACCTTATCGTTCACCTGATAGAGGGCATTCTCTAGGTGGAAACCATCCAATATTTCAACATCAAAGTCTGCCTCATAATTATCGTCATTCAAATCAAGAAACTCCATCGAATCAGATAAATGAGTTCCACTATCAGCCATTCTAACGGTTGGACTAAATCGTAAACTTCAAGATCAAGACAGTCATATGACGATCATATGACCTTAGACACAGTAACATTTGATGACTCATTTCATAGGGAAAGTCCCACTGAATTACATTATTGACTTCCTGTTTTTCCGAGAAAGTCACGCAATGAAAATACGAGATCAAAAATACGAGATCAAAAATACGAGACCATTAAATGTAAAGTAGTATGGAGTTGGATTGGTATGAGATCATTTTTGCAAAAATGATCTCGTACCACCAACTCCTATACTACTTAAAGGTTAACTTCGACATCATCCAGGTTGGCAGTGATGTAATACAAGCACGACCGTGTGCTAGAAAGCTGGGTTCGTGGTTTAATTCTACTTTAAGTATGTCCTCGCAAGTTCGTTACTAAAGTAGGCGCTGCAGCGTTCTAACATCACCCGCATCCGTCCGTTTTGGAGCACAGAAGATAAAATAACTATGGTCCACGTGTTTATCACCTCGCGGCTAGATTACTGTAACAGTCTGCTGTATGGTCTGCCCGCTTGCAAGCTTGATAAGATACAACGCGTTTTCAATGCTGCCATTCCAGAATCACCCCATTACTACTTCATCTTTACTGGCTTCCAGTGAAACAGCGGATTCAGTTTAAAATTCTTCTTTTCGCCTTCAAAGCGATACAGGGTGTCGCACCGCCATAACTCAGTGAGCTTGTCACGGTTAAGGAACGTGGTGCTTACAACTTACGCTCATCCAATGGTACACTACTCGCGCCGCATCCACGCATGACCAAGACAACTCTTGGTGATCAATCATTAGGAGTAGCCGCACATGGTTTGTGAAATCCAGCAGAACTAAGAAACACGTTCAACGTAGAGACTTTTAGCGTCCAATTAAGACACATCTTTTAGAGCTGCCTTAAATATTTAATATTCATTTAACTTTTTCTTTCTTTTTTACGTTCAATTTTATTGAATTCATTAGGTTTTTTACATTTTCAATTACACAGTCATTAGGATTTTACATTATTATACAAATTTATAGTTTTTAAAGAAACTGTGGTGCTTCGTCGGTGGAAGAGTGAAACATGAAAATTTTGTTTTATCAAACGAGTTGATAAAGGTCGAATTACCACCGTGAAAGATTTGAAAAGCTGACGTTTCGAGCGTTAGCCTTTCGTCAGAGCGAATAGAGGAATTGTGGGTGTTGTTGGTTTTGTGAACACGAGGGTGTGGAGGAGCTTTGCCATTGGTGGAAATATGGTAACATGAATTTGTGAATAAATTAATGGAATGAGTTTTGTGAGGATGGAGTGTACCTAGTTGAAAGATGAATTTTAGTTCGAGATTTTTGCGGGCTTTCTGTGTTCCCGTGGTCAAGGATAGGCCGCAAATTGTCATGTTGTGGTGGAAGTGATTAGGAAGATTTTTTAAATGGCACGCAACTGGTTTGACGCATCTGTGTCGGTTTTTCTACATCTCGTACCTTGTTTCGCCTATGTAGATCTTCTTAAATAGTGTGCAGGTCATGCAAGAGATGACGTTTTCGGAGATGCATTTAAAGTGGTCAGTGATTTTAACGCATCGTGTGC
Source organism: Montipora capitata (assembly GCA_949126865.1). Lineage (NCBI taxonomy): Eukaryota > Metazoa > Cnidaria > Anthozoa > Scleractinia > Acroporidae > Montipora > Montipora capitata. The sequence goes on from OX421450.1 coordinate 46,850,980, forward strand.
GTGTATATTTGAAAGTTCCTGGTTTATTGTCAAGACGCGTTTGAATTAAATAAGTGTTGGTAGAGAAAATATCTGTTTAGTTTCGGGATCATGGCGGGGAATTTTGAAGTTTTTGAGAATGACATTTTTGACTGCACGTTTTTGGGGATGGTATGCGAGGGTGAAGGGAATTCTGTTGGTTTTTCGTTCTGTTTCTAGTGCGGTTTCTTGATCGATTTCTTGGGCACGATGTTTGGAGTCCTGCAGGATAGCCACGTTTTTTGAAAAACTGGCACATTTCCTCGTAGTTGCTGTTAAAGCTGTTAAAGTCGGAGTCATCACTAGAGCCGGAGGCGCCTCAGTCTAAGAATCTGAGAGAATGTGTTGTCTAGATGAGAGGACGAATGCACCAAATAGTTATGCCGGGGAATGTGTTGGTTTATAGTGTACGCTAGTTGTTAAATTTTAATTTTATTTATTCATTTTTTTTAATGGCAATCTGTTGGTTTTTAGTGTACGCTAGTAGATAAACCGTTACCGTTGACTGAAAGGTTAATGTCGAGGAAGCTAGTGAAATTTTGGAAAATTCCCAGGTGTATTTTGGAGCCAAGTGGAAAGAATTGACTGAAGTAATGAATTGGTTGAGTTTCTGTCTGCTGGAGGAAGTAGCTCCGACGGAGTCATCAATGAAACGTTTGTAAAGATCAGGTTTTGGTTCGTCGTAGTTGGAGAAAAAATCACAGACCACTTTACATGTATCTCCGCAAATGCCATCTATTGCATGAACTGCACACTATGTAAGAAGATATAAATAGGAGAAACAGGGAGACGAGATGTAGAAAAAACGATACAGAGGCGTCAAAACCAGTTGCGTACCATTTTAATCTTCCTAATTACTCCCACCACAACATGACAATTTGCGGCCTATCCTTAGACCACGGGAACACAGAAAGTCGCAAAAATCTCGAACAAAAATTCATCTTTCAACTACGTACACTCTATTCTTACGGAATCAATGAACGCCTCTCATTCCATTGATTTATTCACAAATTCATGTTACCATATTTCCACCAATGGCAAAGCTCCTCCACACCCTCGCGTTCACAAAACCAACAACACCCACAAATTCCTCTATTCGCTCTGACGAAAGGCTAGCGCTCGAAACGTCCGCTTTCCAAATCTTTCACGGTGGTAATTCGACCTTTACAAACTCATTTGATAAAGCCAAGTTTTCATGATTTACATTTTTATAATTGCCTAATTTTATGACCTTGTAATGCGTGCTTGATCATTCCTTTGCTATTCACCTCCGAGTATTTCGCTATTTGTAATCTTTGCACCTCTACTTCGGTGAACAGTTGTTAAATATAACTCAAATGAACCGGCTAAAAATTAAGCCAATTGATATATAAAAGCAGCATCTTTCTTATGTCTAATAAACCGACTAAATATACTTACATTCATCACTTCAGATCACAAAATCTCACAGTGTCTGATCCGCGGTAAATTGTCCTAGCTTGCTTGCTCAATGCGTTGTCTGCGACTTAGCTATAGTCTTGCAGCAGATGAATGGCTTTTAAGCCTCGCGTTATGCAAATCAACACTCCCGCCCTCTCGTAATAATCCAACCACAGAATTAAACTTTTGTGTGGTTAATAATTGCAATTATTATACATTGTAGTCACCATCTGTCTTCTCATTGGCTAAAAGCCTACAGTTAATTATGGGAAACAGCGCAACCTGCAGATTATTCAGTAATCTGTAGTTACAGATTAGTGAATAATCTGTAGGTTGTGCCTGCAATGCATGATTTCCAAGAGCAATGTGTTTGAAAATAAACTGTGATCGCTGCGATAATGCGTTTGTCGTTATTTTCTTCAAAACAATGTGTAATAAAACAATTATTAGATTCGGTTTTTGTGATATCCGGAATAATCAAGGTCTCGGTTAAGTGTTATCAGCCTCAGCCTTCGGCTTCCGCTGATAACACTTACCTCAACCTTGATTATTCCGGATATCACAAAAACCTCATCCACTAATTGTTTAACGTCGCAATCAATTAAATGCCGCCGCGTAACACGCGAATCAGGCCTTGAAGATGAGTCGTCACAGAAGCCTTCTGGTTGGTTATACGCAATCATACAAAACAGAAATGTACATCTGCTTACTTGTTGGTCTGCACCATAGGAAGGCTAAAATCCAACCTGACAAAATTCTTTTTACTCTTGGTTTTGTAAACTGAAATATTATAACTTCCTAAAGAAAACATCATTGAATTTTTTTCAAAACTAGACCCTCCGTGAGGGTACACTGGGTTGCCTGTGGTACGTGCACCGTTCCAGACAACTTTTTTCAAGTTGGGGGGCATGAGGAGCTTAACTTGGGTCAGGAATGTGGGTCCCCGCTGTTAAGGTAAAAAAAATTACTACAATCTCAGTGGGAGTTGTAACAAGACTCACACTAAAAGGTCAGAGCAAGAGACAAAGGGAGAGAGAGGTGTTAATCTCGACACATTTGTTGGGCCGACTTCGTCATAAAGTTTTTAACGACGACAAATATCTCAAATTACTTTAAATTAATTTTGAGTGACGTGTCAAAATAGTCCAGAGGCACAATAAATCAATCTGAAATATTTTCTAAAACACGGTTTACAACGGCCAGCATCATGCAATTAAAAAATGGAAAATTATTTCTTTATTCTCTTTATTTCAAATTAATTTAAACACAGGCAAATTATTTCTTAACTTTCAGGCTACCGAGATGCAACTTGTTTTGCCCGGCATACACTTTTCTCAACAGCAACGGTGAATTGGTTCTTTTCTGATTTTAAAGCAATCCATTTTTAAGTTTTATACTTATGGAACTCGATAACTGAGGAATAAAACTCAACAGCTATTACACCTTCGAACATCTGCTTCCCTAATTCTCCCGTTAAACATGAAACGTTAGTGATGTATTGGTATATTTGTTAATTTAAACACAGGCAAATTATTTTGTCAGTTAACTTTCAGGCTACCGAGATGCAACTTGTTTTGCCTGGCATACACTTTTCTCAACAGCAACGGTGAATTGTTTTTTTTTTCTGATTTTAAAGCAAACCATTTTTAAGTTTTCTACTTATAGAACTCGATAACTGAGGAATAAAACTCAACAGCTATTACACCTTCGAACATCTGCTTCCCTAATTCTCCGGTTAAACATGAAACGTTAGTGATGTATTGGTGTATTTGTTAATTTAAACACAGGCAAATTATTTCTTAACTTTCAGGCTGCCGAGATGCAACTTGTTTTGCCTGGCATACACTTTTCTCAACAGCAACGGCGAATTGGTTCTTTTCTGATTTTAAAGCAATCCATTTTTAAGTTTTATACTTATGGAACTCGATAACTGAGGAATAAAACTCAACAGCTATTACACCTTCGAACATCTGCTTCCCTAATTCTCCGGTTAAACATGAAACGTTAGTGATGTATTGGTATATTTGTTAATTTAAACATAGGCAAATTATTTTGTCAGTTAACTTTCAGGCTACCGAGATGCAACTTGTTTTGCCTGGCATACACTTTTCCCAACAGCAACGGCGAATTGGTTCTTTTCTGATTTTAAAGCAATCCATTTTTAAGTTTTACACTTATGGAACTCGATAAATGAGGAATAAAACTCAACAGCTATTACACCTTCGAACATCTACTTCCCTAATCCTCCGGTTAAACATGAAACGTTAGTGATGTATTGGTGTATTTGTTAATTTAAACACAGGCAAATTATTTCTTAACTTTCAGGCTGCCGAGATGCAACTTGTTTTGCCTGGCATACACGTTTCTCAACAGCAACGGTGAATTGGTTTTCTTCTGATTTTAAAGCAATCCATTTTTAAGTTTTATACTTATGGAACTCGATAACTGAGGAATAAGACTCAACAGCTATTACACCTTCGAACATCTGCTTCCCTAATTCTCCGGTTAAACATGAAACGTTAGTGATGTATTGGTATATTTGTTAATTTAAACACAGGCAAATTATTTTGTCAGTTAACTTTCAGGCTACCGAGATGCAGCTTGTTTTGCCTGGCATACACTTTTCTCAACAGCAACGGTGAATTGGTTTTCTTCTGATTTTAAAGCAATCCATTTTTAAGTTTTACACTTATGGAACTCGATAACTGAGGAATAAAACTCAACAGTTATTACACCTTCGAACATCTGCTTCCCTAATTCTTCGGTTAAGCATGAAACGTTAGTGATGTATTGGTGTATTTGTTAATTTAAACACAGGCAAGTTATTTTGTCAGTTAACTTTCAGGCTACCGAGATGCAACTTGTTTTGCCTGGCATACACTTTTCTCAACAGCAACGGTGAATTGGTTCTTTTCTGATTTTAAAGCAAACCATTTTTAAGTTTTATACTTAT
>OX421450.1:46870369-46877869 GCA_949126865.1 Montipora capitata
CAAACACTTCTCCCACGTGTAACAGCAATTAAATCATGAGTCAGACACATCCTTTTTTTTTTTTTTGCAACTGAAAACCTTTATTTTTCTTGTATACCAGCTTATCAGTACTAATAAAGATCATCCACCCAAAGACGTTTTATATGAATATGGGTTGGTATACAAATTGTGTTATAGCTTATTTCTTAATTCGTGCAAGGTAACTTGCGTGTGCCTTTTTCGTACTGAGTAATATTTATGCCTCTCAATATAAATGAGGTTGAGTGAGTCGCCAAACTGTTGAGCTCGGTTTGCAGGGCGGAGAAAAATAGACAGGCCACTTGGAGAAATCTGGCTATGTGCCTTAGCACATAGCCGGTTTAATAACAATGAAAATATTACATCACAAACTTAAAGAATTGATCGCACGCCCAGCAAAGGTGGGGATCTGAAAGCGCACCACAGAAGTAAACTGAGAAAAAGAAAGAAAGAAAGAAAGAAAGAAAGAAATAGTGGAACCTGGCAATGGGGAGGAGGAGGGTGAAAAACTTTGACAACCAGATCAGTCGAGCTTGAAAAGCGAATGAATATTTACCGCGCTTTCTCGGAATGCAACTAATTCCCTATAGGGGATACTTCATAATTGCTCCTCCCCAGGAGCCATACTTTGCTGAGTGCATAATTATGCATGCATTATAAATTTTAATTATTGAGATGAATAAAATTTTTATTGGCAAGCCAATAACACCTTTTAATTTTTCATTTCCACATAACCTATCTGTCTTTCGCGTTTTCTTTTTGCTTTTACACAGCCAAACTAGCTGGTAGAAGGCGAGGCACTCAATACCATGTCAAAGCCTGCTTTCCCTAACATCGTGCTTTCCGCTATATACCCCGGAATTCTTCATCCCAAACAGAGCCATAAAATAAAATGCGTGCTATCATTTTTCGCTCAATTACAATAATCGTAACTGATCAGAAGAACCGGCAACAACCAGAGCATCTTCAAACATATTTAATTATTGTAGGGATATATCTTCTTCTTTTATTTCGATTATTGTTTATAGCGACACGATTTTCGACATTCCAATGCCTTGGTACTGCATTTACGACACTGGTCAAAGTGTTGACATGACGTCATACAGGCACGCCAAAATCCAGAGCACTGGCCCGCAAGACAGATATTTGTTTGCTGGTCATTTTGAAGCAGGGAATCTTGTTCGAACGCTGTTGTAGTAGTCAATATCACCATGAAGAAAAGAGGACGCAACACAGACATCTTGACCAACGTAACCTGTGTAAATGAAACGCCGGAAACGGATTCTTCCTTACTAAGTTATTTTGCAGTGGTGGAATAAAATTCAACTGCCGAAGAACATTGATTTGACTGATAATCATTGTTCCAATACAATACAACTCCAACAACCAGTACAAGCAATCTCGGGTTACTGAAGTGCGTTCGACAGTCGCTTTGGGAACAAAGAAGAAGGGTAGGGAATGAAACGATCTTATAGGATCGAAGTTTGAGGATACGATTATTTACGTCTTGAGCGGATGGTTTGATAAGTGCCGAGTACTATGACTCTTGTGGCAGGATTGAAATACTTTGCAAATGGTTAGACTCTGAATCATAAGTGACTGATTTAAGAAGGTAAACTGTGGTCAAAGTAACTTTTTCTGAGGAAAAGGTACAACGTAAATAACCCCATGAGATATTTTGTGGTTACTAGTAAAATACTAAACCCAGCTCAGGAAGATTGAACAAAATAAAAGGAAATCGAGTAACATTGGCATTGAAGTTATGGTTACTAGTGCTACTTTTCTTGCGGATAAGTACAACAAATACACGAGAAAGACTTGTGACTCCGCAAATTCAGCTTGGCAGTGGCAGTGAATTGCCCCAGCGAAACGTTCACTGATTTCAATCCCTATTTCAAGATGGGAGACAATCGAGAGGCATAGATCCAAGCTTTAGATGCCTTCACAGACAGCCTTTGCACTGAAATGAAGCTATGTTGATGTACAAACAAACTTCACTAGCTGGGAAGGAATTGAGGGGAAGATTTGTAGAGATATTTAAGGTAACCTTAGGAAAACTGTTATTTGATACTTGGAAAAATGTTGATAGGTCAAATCTTCCAATGTAAGGACACCGGCTTAATAATAATAATAATAATAATAATAATAATAATTTTTTATTTTTCAAATTATCAGTAAAAATAGACACACTGAAAAAACCAAATAAAGAACTCTAAAACAAGTATTAGGCTTATAGAGATACAAATACTAATACTAATTCTAATAATAGCAATAATAGTTATTTCAAAAAAAAAAATTCTCGTTTCCTATAAACATGTGTATTAATATAAAAAAAAAATTAAACAACTCTTAGTATTATAGATTTGATAATAATAATAATAATAATAATAATAATTTTATTACACCCTTCTCAAATTAAAAATTAAATACAAATTCAGCAATACTATAGTTAAAAAAAAAATGACTTCTTCGTGGTCTGATGGTTTTCAACAAAGGAAACGTAAACAACTGTTTGTAGACTAAAAAAAGGAAAATTTCTATGTACATCTACTAGTATAATAATAATAATAATAATAATAATAATAATAATCCAAAAGATAAAAATACATTTATTAAGTTATAAACTAATAGCAGTAAAAACCTTGATAATCTTTTGCAGTAAAATCTGTTTTAAAAGCTCCAATGTTTTATATCATATCTATTTACACGGCGTCCCATTAAAGCCTCTATTGAAATATCAAACGACAATTTAAGCCTCTCTGTGACGACCTTAGGATGATTAAAATATACTTTTCTTTTCATGAATATTGCGTAAATTTATATTCTGGCAGTATAGTTTGCAGAGACGAGCTGTGATTCGTATGATAAGCTTTTCTAAAAATTTGACGGTGCGATCTTTCTAATAATTTCTTGATATTCTGTTTCTTGGATGTATATTTTCATTTATAATATCTATATAAGACATTTTGTACATCATTAACGGCAGCTGGTGAGCCCCATAAACCGACAGGCTGTATAAGAAATTGGGCCGCATTACAATCGTCTGAAATAATCAACCTCGTTTTGGTTGTATCCCTCGTTGTATCTCCCCTTCCCTTATATACACCTTATTTTAAAATAGGCTAGCATTAACCTATTATTTTGTTGTTTTGTAAATTAACCCTTGTAGTTCCTTTCTTAAAGTGTCCCCAACCGATTTTTTCCCGCAAAATTTAGAGGTTAGGGGTAAAAATTAAAAGGCAAGAGGGGAATTTTAAAAAATTAAAAGGCCAGAGAGGAATTTGAAAAAAATAAAAGGCAAGAGAGGAATTAAAATTAAAAGGCAAGAAAGGAATTTAATATGCTTGTCACATGAGATTTATCTTAGCAAAGAAAATAATCTATTTTTTCCCATTGAAGAAAACAAAAAGGGCTTATTTGAAACAAATTAAGGCAGACTAAAGAATCATGCTCATGGCCTAAAATATTGGTCGATGATTTGAAGAGCTACGGTTTAAAATCAAAAGGAATAACTGATTCTCTTTGTTCCCAATCAAATCAGTTACTCCCTGAAGAAGTCAGATCTGAGAAGCCAGCACTACAGACAGCCATGTTTCCTTTCAACTTGTCAGTTTTGAGTAAGATGTACAACTCTTGTTTGTCCTGCTTTTGCGGGCGGAGGACCTCGATGACCGAGCTTAACGAGATGGGAATTTCATGGGGTAGAGCAGGTGCTTCAGCCCAAGAGCATCACGGGTGGAGGAAAATTATTAAAACAATAAGTCCCACCGGGAAAAACTTGGATAACTAAGTATTAGTAATATTAAGGTTACGTGGGAATGATTGTTTGAGACAAAAAAGCAAGCTCGGCATACCTTGCTTTCTAGGTTCAATGAAAGTGTTAACGTGGCATTGGTGGCAGCTGGTTTTTCATGGTGTTAAATTTGGTTTTCAAGGGCGCTTTATGCTCTCTATAGATTAACTTTCGATTTCGTGTTTTATTTTTTCTGAAATACGTATTTGTTATTTTTTGTAGAGCAAGTAAGAACCAGGGCTTCTAAGATCATCCCAATTATCTTTCAGTCCCGAAACAAGAGCTTCCGGTGACTCGAAATTGAATACTGAACAGCTGGTGATTGCAGATTAATGTTTGGCCTGGATCAGGTTACACTGAAATCTATCAGTAAATAACATCATTCTTAAAGAATCCGATCGGTTTGAACAGAAAAGACGAAATGGTTAGTCCATTTATCTTATTCTAAAGTGATTGAATCAATCTTTTAAAAGGGGCTCACTACGAAGCCACATGCCGCTGATAACTCTTTTAAGACAACGCAAACCCTTCTCGAACGCAGAAACTCACAACAGCCAGGAATCACAAAAGAAATTGCCTATTTGCCTTCAAACTTAAGAACTCGCAATAAGGCAACTGGAAAAAAATCGGTAGCATTCTGAATATGAATATAGCCAGGACTATGAGGTTGCGCAGGATAAAATACAATTGCAGTTGGAAATGTCTCTTTAAACCTAAAAAATCTTTGTAGATAACAGGACGAAACACCACATTTGGTTGTGTCTGTGTAGTTAAGATCTTAACATCGAAGGCAAAATATCATCTTCATTAAAAACGATATTTGATGATCGACTAACTTTAATATGGAAGTTGATACTGTTTTGTAATGAAACTGAACAGTGATATATATCGGCAACACAGCAAAATGTGTTTCAACTTCTGCATTTAGATATTATATTTCTTAGGCGAAGCCTGTATTAGAAAAAAACAAGGATTATATATGCAGTGAAGCATTTTGATTTTTCTTTTATCCTACCTTGTCACCTTATCCTTGAGATTCGAGCTCTCCTTCCCGAGCGCGAGTGGTAAAGACTGGTTGGCAGAATTCACAACGGGTGAGTTAAATTTAAAAGATCCCGTTTTGCACTAACCACTTATAGTCCTCAAAGAATCAATCGGTTTCTTGATATGCGACGGAATAAATACTATTTCCAGTAAAAGGAAACAATTTGTCCAGATATTCAGTACTGAATTGACATTGTTACAGGTCTTTGTTCCCGAGATATAAAAACATTAAAGGCTTTCATCTTTTCTATCGGATTGACGTAATACACGTTTTTACGGAAATGAAGGAATAATCAAAGGCTCTTGATTTTAGCCTTCAAAATATCCTCTTGTTTCAGCTAGTCAGTCGTAAGATAATTATTTTCAAAAGTAGTTTAAAACATTCGAGCGCTCTGAACGGATACAGCAGGGCTGGGCTACCAAAATTACGGTTAGTTTTAGCGGCGAAGGTTGCTTTGAAATTTATTTTTGGTTTAATATTTTAGTTATTATTGTTTTTCAATAAATATCATCGAGCAAGAGTGAAAAGACGGGAAATTACTATCGTTCATCATACATGCATGTGCATTTATAAACAATTATTGTGGATGAGGTTTTTGTGATATCCGGAATAATCAAGGTCGAGGTAAGTGTTATCAGCCGAAGCCGAAGGCTGAGGCAGATAACACTAAGCGAGACCTTGATTATTCCGGATATCACAAAAACCGAATCTAATAATTGTTTTATTACTGGGTTGCCAGTATGGCAAACCCAGTCGGAAAGTGGGTGGGATTTGTTTGTTTTCTTTTTTTTCTTTTTTCCTTTTTTTTTCCGTGTCGGTAAAAGTCTTGCCTGTCACTCCCCTGCTAAGTGGTATCTTTGTGCATAGAGCCTTCTGCTCGTATTTTCTTAGGATAGAGAGGGTAGTGGAAATGCGTAGATTTCTCTGGTGCACACAGTAGAATGATAAACTTAACCGGCAATGGCGTCGAAAGTCATGTAACGCGAATGGCGTTTTAGTGGATCTTTGAACAAAATATATACCCTAAGTCATTTGGATACTGAACAAGACAGGCAGTGGAATCTTAAAAGCGACGAGTAATGGACTTCGACAACAATCTGTCGCCCGTCGAGCCGAAATCAAAGTGAGCTGCATTTCTAAGGTTTTGCCAAGTGTGCTGTTATGTAGAGCACTGAAACCAAATGGAAAATTCTCTGGTAACTTATGGGTTCAACAAAGACAGAGAACGAATCGAACACCTTAAGTGGATCTGTGATCAACTCTGCACAGTCTTCAGGTAAAAAAAAAAATTGGAAATGTGACAGCCAAGAATTATTTGAAAGAAAGCTTGTCGTCTATTTTGTGCTTCATTATTCAAGGAAAAGGTTTGATCCTGAAATTTTAGTTTGTTGTAATATTGCGCATATTTGACACTATTTAGTTTTTTCTCTTCACGCACGCAATGAAATAGGAATGGGTTTTTGCCTCTAATAGCAAATATGTTGTTTGTTTCAAAAAATTGTTCGCTGGAAAAGGTGGCCTTTATGAATTCATCATGTTTTATGATATGTGTGCTGGATAGTTTTTATGGCAATAGTAAAGCATTTTCTTGTTATTCAATGAAAAGGTTCTTCAGGAAAGGGTTTGAACCTGAAGTACATGGTAATTTGACACGATTGAGTTTCTTGTCTTCACGCACGCTATGAGATAGGAAGGGGTTTTTGCTCTAATAGCAAATATGTTGTTTGTTTCCAAAAATTGTTCGCTGGAAAAGGTGGCCTTTATGACTTCATCATGTTTTATAATATGCGAGCTTAACTGGATAGTTTTTATGGCAATAGTAAAGCATTTTCGTGTCAAAATGAGGTTAGCGTTTTTCTGTTGTGCTAACTTAATTAAATATAAATATACATTCTGCCTCGTGAGTTTGTTATTCTCGTTAACGAGCAATGGCGTCGAAAGTCATTGCAACGCGAATGGCGTTTTAGTGCATCTTATGTTGTTTGTTTCAATAAAATGTTTCGCTGGAAAAGGATTCTGTGATATTTTCTGCCTTTGTGAATTATAATATCATGTTGTGTATTGAATTTTCTTAAGGTTGAAACGTGATACGGGAGGATATTTTTAGTATTGGTCTGTAAGCAGGAAAGGTTTCATGAAAATAAACAGGTCTGTTGGAAGCGTGCTTGAGTTTCAACAAAATGAGCCCCCAAAATCAGCAAAAAATTGTGATGCTGATGAATAATAAAGTAGCTGCTAATTCTAAAACGATGGAATTACCTGGTGATAAATAACCTCATCTTGGAGAGTAAATTTTTGACTTTGCAGAAACAATGGTCAAACTCAAGAATTGCGCGATTGTGATCTTTGTGTTGAATTTGCACATTTCTTGTCAAACTTTATAACACTTGAAAGAAAAAGAAAACTAACAAAAACAAAACCTTGTATCTTCCCATCGTTTGACACAGATGCTTCATTGTTAAGCGAGTAAACACGCCGCGGTAACTTATCACGGCGCCCGCTGAATCCGATGTCACTTTCGATTTTGCCCTTTACTTTTGCAGGCAAAAGTACAGTAACAAAATTGAACGTAGCAAAAATCGCCCAAAATGTTTGTCTTGATCGTAACTTTTTATATTCGGGGTTCAAAATTAATGTTGTTTTC
>OX421450.1:46887869-46892869 GCA_949126865.1 Montipora capitata
TCGATAGTTTTCAACTTGGAACGCAGCTAATTGTGGCACCGCGTGCGGTTGGGTCAAGCCGTAAACTTGCGTTTAAAGTGAGATAAGCGTATTGATTCCTCAATCGTATCGCAGAGGTTTCGCTGAACTAGAAGTGGAATTTAGTATCAACTTTCAAATACAGATGCTTCCAAAACACTGCATTCAAATCGACGAACGCCTCAAATATATTACAGATCATGCATCGACGCGGTTGACAGCGTCAGTACAAAAGGTCATATCAGGGTGTCAAACTGCGCCACGAAGAAACAGCTTATTTCTCGAAACACCGTACCTTACCGATTGACCCTCATTCAAAGTGTTTACTCTTTACTAGCACTAACATTTCAGCCGTTTCAGACATTTCACAGTTGTTTGTAAAGTTTTGAGATTTGCATTTTGAGTCACTGTCATCATTTTGTCGTCACTTGGTTCGTGCATAACGAGGAAAGTCGATTTGGATCACCAAATGCATCGATTGTGTTTAGAAACTGAGCGCTGCTTTTGTTACTTCTAGGCTTTCTTTGGGGGGGCTATTTCGACGTTCTCGCTGTGACTTTAACTTTAGAAGGTATCGAGCTGAGAAGTTCATTGACCCGACGTGTATTTTTAGCAACATCTTTAATAACGTCACCGTTATAACTGATAGTTTCCGACAAAAATTCTGATGTAGTCTGGTCAGTAGTCGATATACTATCGCATTTGCTTGGGAAATATCAAGACAGACGAAATTGTTTTCGTTAGTTTCGAACTTAACTGGAATGTCCGGTTTAGAGCTCGTGTTTCACGAATGGCTGATTATGCGTCGTTAATTTTCATTTTGATAGAGCATCGACTCATCAAACGTAAATATTTTTTCTGTGGTGGCCTACGCAAGACTGAACATGCCTATAAGTGACCAAACAGTCAGCTTGGTGAAAACGCGTTTATTTTTCTTTGAAATTCCACAGCTCGCTGGATGACCTCTGATTAATTGCATTTCACACCCAACCGCAGCGGAAGTAGTGACGTGTCGAGTCGCTGTTCATCTTTATGTCAAGTGCGTGAGCAAATCAAAATTTTCAGTCGATGAAATTTCGCCTTGAGCTTCGATCGGGATAACTTTGCAAAGCGGTATAATTGAGTTCCACAAAAGCACGAAAAGCTTAATCCAAAATGCTTCGAGCCAGAACGCGTTACCAAGGCAAATAAGCAATATAATAAAAGGTTAAGAGATTGACGGGGTTTCATCGTTGGCATTCTAAACATTCGCCTCGGTTAGACACACAAAAAGACGTTGTCGTCTGACCCTCTCAATCAGTGTATTCATGCCAGGGATGCGTCCCGCCCCTTTCCGACAGTTGTCGTGTTGAAAATTACGCATCTTCCGTTAGCGTGATATCACTCAATGGGTTGGTTCTTGACGAAGCCAAGACTTATCCACAAACGGGAAATCGAATGTTTAATAGCCGATATGGTTGATTGGTTTCGTTTCGTTTGCAATCAATGACACTCCTTTATCGACGTAAACCGTCACCCATGTTGGAAGAGTAAACGAAGAAAAAGCATCCACATATTGGGGAAGAAAAGGTTTGTTAAAAATAGAACTCATTGTTATGTTTCAGTGAATCAATATGGCGGCTAAGACCTGGAGAGCGCTTTGGCAACTTGCGCAATAATAACCCAGAGATTCTTTTTCTGCTTTCTGTTTTTTCGGTGTTCTTAAAGAAACCAGACGAAGGGAGTGTTTTCTTAAGAAAACACAGTTTAGAAAGTGCTGAAGACGAAGAAGTGTGCTCAAAACATCTGGTTTATTGTGAACTTATAATCGGTTTCCATACTAACTAACCTTTGGGACTTTTTAATGGGTAGTAGCCAAAACGCGGTGCCGGAGTCGGGGTTCTATTCAGAACTGACAACATGCTGAGCAGTGTCCAAGCAGAAAAGAGACAAAGGTCACGACTTCTTTGACCAGTCGGGTCAACTATAAGACACCCTGCATGATAACCGCTTCAGTTTACCGCGTCCTGTGTTTGGGGTCGAACATTTAAAAAAGGGAATTCCGACAAAAATTCAGGTTTGCTTGAAGTGTCTGTGATATGGTCTGCGGGGTTTTTCTGGTTTTGGTAACTTTATGAAGCGCAGGTAACTGCCTGGATTGTTTTTTGTGGCATTCTGGCCCGTTTTCGCCATGAAATCTCCGTTTAAAAGTCCCGCTTGAGCCACGCCCCTCACAGATGGCCAGATGGCTTGGGGATTGGTGTTCAATGACGTCACTGGGCAAGTTAATGTTAGTAATGCCAGTAACACAACCCATTCTCTTCCTTGAATTATCGATAATTCTTAATTTGCTCTGAATTTACTATTATCGTTAATTTAGAAGACTGAAAGCTTGATATGGATTATGGGAAATGGTCATATATATTTTTAAAAGAGAACCCAAGTGTAAGGAAGTAGGACTCGAACCTGGGAATGTTCATTGATAACCCGTCGCCTAACCACTTGACCACCGCACCGCTAGCTGCTCAGGAACAATATTTTAAACACCATTTGATAATGCTGTGTTATCAAACGACAACAAACAATATTCACTCTGCAAAGGTCGCTTTCCAAACTTCACGACAAAGCTAAACATTTTAAATCCAAGCTTAGGCTTAAATTATTAACCTAGCCTAGGCCTAATATTTTTTTTAGGAGCGATATTCTGTGGCAGACTTAAAAAAATGTTTTTTTGAAAACGGGTTGTATTGATCTTCAGTGGTGAAGCGGAAAGAAGCGATTCCTATGGAGTAGAAGCTCCAGGTTCGAATCCCGCAATCCACGGACATGATTTTTTTAAATTTCCCTATTTTCTCTGCTACCACAAGTCCTGGGACACGGTGTTTTAAATTAACGATAATAGTAAATTGAAAGCAAATTAACTATTAACGATAATCGTTTATTTAGAGAAGAGATCATGTTGAGCAACAAATGCTGCCAGTGAAAGGTCCAGTGATGCAAGGCTCAATCACCTGATGGCCCTTTATGTCCCCAGGGACAGGACTGACAAGACAAACCTTGTCAATCCCAGCAACGAGTTTGTGGGGCAATTTCGAGACCCGAAAACAATTGTTTGGGAGATTTACAGCGAACGACCTGCCCCGAAAGTCGTCTTTCCGGTCAAATGCAACTCAAACAGATCAGCTGGGAAAAGACCTGGGTCATGCAAGTGATAAATTGATCCCCAAACACCGGGCAAGTTGGATACTGAATTACGGCCGGTATCTGCAGAGTGTGAAGCGCAAACTGCTGCTGAATGAGTGCGGTTTCGTTTAACTACCGCTTTCTATATATGGCACGGTACTCGAAGGCATTACCTCTGTCGATTGTTTTCAAGTACATGTAGAACAATAAGCACTTAATGACTGGCCCCAAGGGAAACAGTGAGTTTTGTTTCCCCGAGACCCTCAATGTTCCCCGAGGCGAAGCCGAGGGGAAACGAAACTCACTGTTTCCCGAGGGGCCAGTCATTAAGTGTTTTGTTATACCTCCCAACTCAAAATAGAACAATACACAGATAAAAATTATTTGCTTGACGTAGGCTGGCGTACAGATTTGCCGCCGTTTCAAAGGTTCACGACCTGATCACGTGTGAGTCGAAAGTTCAAGTTGTTGTTGCCGTAGGGCGTCATGAAGTTTTGTTCGCCCTAGGGCGTCATGAAGTTTTGACCAATGACACGTGACACGTTCTCCTCCAATCAGAAAACGTATTTGAGTTGGGAGGTATAACAATTAATCTTGTCTACGTAGTTGTTCAATTTTATGTAATGTTTACAAAACGAGCAGCAGTGTTTTATCGAGGTTTAAAAACACGAGGCGTAGCCGAGTGTTTTTAGACCCGATAAAACACGTGCTGCGAGTTTTTTGAACGGCTTCAAAAACATTCCACAAAGAGCGTGTCCCTCTGGACTCAAAACAATTGTTCAAATTGTGATAGGTGAATGTTAGCATTCAAGAAAAACAAGCTATGCCTTTTTAGTATTCTTTATATAAAGAATACTAACGAGGAGTGTTTTATCAGGATCAGGATATAAAGCTCATATACGTGACGTTTTATCGGTGTTTTGATAGGCTGTTAGGTCATGAATTATTAATGAGTTTTTGAAGGGTTATTAATAGCGTATTTCATTTGAAACATTTTAGAAAATCGTTTGAGGATGGCTGTCGTGAACGGATTGGTATTTGCACTGATTTATTTGGCTAAAGCTACAACCATCTTTATGAACATGTCTGCACTGCAGCAAGGTCTTATTAATGAAGTTTTGCCGACGTTGCCGTTACTGCCAATGTTCCAAATTTCAATGACTATTCAGACCACTCAGTTCAGGAACCACGAAAGGGAGTGGAACCGGCCGGAGGCGCCTCAGCCCCCACGCTTTTTGGTCACTCTTTTGGCGCTCGCTCAGCCACGTTTACCCCCTCCCCTCCCCTGGCACTGTCTTGGCACATTTTCATTCATGCATCGGTCCTCTCTGTTGTGTGTGGACCCGGAAATTGATATCGAGAGCACAAGACTAAGGCTTTATTACACTGTTCATTTTCCTTTCTGGCGTTGTGGTTCCCTCAAGAAATTACGTTGCTTCTCATCTTTTCGTTCCTTATCTTTTGTTTTGATTGCAGTTCAAAGTGCGCTCTGGACAGTCCAGCTTGGGAAGAAGTCACTAAACGATATCAGGACATTATAGAAAGAGAAAACAAACTCCTCCGTTCGTTTCCCCTCTACCTTGGGGGCCAGATGCCATCACTGGCTGCTTGTGCACCACAGGCCAAGAAGGCGTTGTCCATTCCTAGAGGCGACGAAAATAAAGAAGAGCTCTCATTGCCTCCCTCTATGAAGGGGACACATGTTTGTGGGGT
This sequence comes from Montipora capitata, assembly GCA_949126865.1. NCBI lineage: Eukaryota > Metazoa > Cnidaria > Anthozoa > Scleractinia > Acroporidae > Montipora > Montipora capitata. The sequence continues at coordinate 46,892,763 of OX421450.1, forward strand.
TGCAAGGGAGGATATTTGTGATGTTGTTTCCGAAACAGTAAAAGATAAGTGCCTCCCCAAGATCTTGGAAGTGTTTAGCTTGAATTCTTCAAAACCAAACAATGCGG
>OX421450.1:46900369-46905369 GCA_949126865.1 Montipora capitata
ATCTCAGATCAAAACCCTTAATTAATATTTTCATCTGAGTGTTCATTGGGTATCAAGGCTCGTGCATGTGACCCAAATATGCCTCATTTATTGGCTGTTACCTTCATGAATAATCATCACTGACTGAGACCGTCCCGCGAGGCACGAGGTTAAGGATTCAGAATAATAAGGACATTCTAGGCTCGATTTCCGCCGCTCACTCGAGTTCGGGTATCCTCCCCGAGAAGAGACAGCTGGACGCGTGAGCGATAGATTGTATCTGTGACGTAAAGTCAAAATATAATTTATGGTTGCGGGAAAATGGCACAAAATTTTAACGAAACAGTAATTACATAAAAGTGCTTAAACGTCTGTGCGAAGTTTCCAGATGATGCGAGCTTGAGTTTGTGCTTAAATGATCAATGTTAGTTTGAATTCAACCGGGGGGAATAATCATTCATCAAAAAAATCTTCGGCCGCTTCAAATCTCTCAGTCGGCCTCACCTGCCCACTCGTTCTGCCACCAAGAAACTCAGCAGTAATTTCAATTGATCTTCAGGAATTCTACTTGCTCTTACAATAACAAAGTCTGAGGAGAAATTGCAATAGCAATGGATTTGAAAGCCGTATTTTGCCCCTGGCGCCAACTGGGAAATTAGTTTCCGAACTCAGGCGGTAGAAAACGACACAATACCATGCATGCAATTCTCCAGCTTCTCGAACTCTTCCCGTTGTCATAATCTTGGACGTTTCCCACCTTAAAGGTACTGTAAAGCTCGAACAGGCTGGCTCAAATAATACCTTGTACCAAAATTATAATTTATTCCTGTTCGATTCGTGCAGGCAAGTTTCTGATTGGCGGATATTAACAATGGCTCACCTCACGCGTCCAGCCGTGATTTCGGGAGTGAGCGCTGGCTCATTTCCCGAAACACCGGCTGGTAATCGAGCTTAGACATATTCTTGTCTCCCGGGTCTTTTTAAAAAGTTTTATTTATTCCGTTTCATTTTTATTATTTTTGGGGGGGTGATAGCTCACGCTGTAAATATGCAAACTGCAACAGACTCGTCTGAGAGTAAAAGGAGACTTCAGAAAGCAAGCCAAACACTTAAATAATACTGACTTTAAGCCAAGGGCCTGATTAGGCCCAGGTTTCTTCTGCAGTCTGTGTTTCACACTGATCGATCGAAATTGAAAACCAAGACTGTAATTCCGAAGTACCACAACTACTATAGTACACATAATCGCGGTCAGACAAAGTTCACAACTGAAACCTAGAAAGAATGTTAGAATATTTGCCTGTGTACAGAGTCTTCGACGTCTTTCCTTCGAAAGGAGACTGCTTGTTTTGGCAGTCATAAATGTGGTATGAGGATTCAGCTTTGAAAGGCTAACCCGATTATCAAGGCAAAGCTCACATTAGTATAGCTGGAATTGTCAGTTGTTAAACATGAAACCAATAAAATATTTGGTTATATTTTTTGGGATAGCATTAATAATTTTTTATGGTATGTCCCTTTTCTATACAACGCAAACTCTTTCCTTGGCGATCATACTTTTAAGGTAAACGTCCGCGCTTACGTCACAGAGGGACCCCAAGATCTCAATCTCTGAAAGTGAACCAATAGAAACACTTTATGAATCCTTGTAAATTGACGTCGATGACAACAGCAACTTACCAAACAAATGCCCTCAGCATTCGAATAGTTGTTCCCGGTCATTTACGGGTTCTCCGTTCTTGGTTGCTCTTTCCGCTTTTAGCCAGGTCTGGCTCTTAAACGGGAAAAGGTTTGACAGTCCCCAGAGGGCAGCTTAGATCGCTCTCCTCTCGACCTCGGCTCGATGGTCAGTCCCCGGCCACACGCCTCTCGATTTTTACAACGGGAATAATTCGTACACCGTGCTGTTCCTCACAAGCTTAGTAGTCTCAATTTGACGCAATCTTCTGCTTAGATATTACAATCAATAATTGATGTTAGTGGTTTATGATGTGTCAAAAAAAGATCTTCAAGCTTCAATTGCCGAAAAGAGTATTTACATGCTTGGCTGTGCCTTGATTGCGACCTCAAGTGCTAGTCACGCAATCACCAGAGATAATGTGCGCGCGGGGGACGCGGGTATTTAAAACATGAGCTTGTTGAGCACGAAAATTCAACTAAGGAAAGGTAAGAGGAACTTTAATATCCTAACATCAATATCGTCGCAGCGAAAGAATCTGCCCCATAGCAAAAGCAGTGAGCGTAACCTGACCCCAGGGAAAAAGTTTTATAGCTACACGACTCGATAGTGTTCATATATTATTTTCCTTGCGTAATTTCTCAGCAACAATTAAAGTGATGTCATCATTCTCCATTGTAGGATTGTCCGCCTGTTGCTGTAAATCTACTGTTGTCTGTTTTCTCTGATCATGGGAAATCCAGAAAGCTTACCAGATAAGAAAATACTAGGACAAATTAAAACTGAGGATGAAGTATTTCTCGCAGACAAGGGCAAGGTGCCTTGTGACCGCGACGTGACTAGCAACTCGTTGAACGTCGAGAACGGATCTGAAACAATCGGAAAACGTGGGCTAACAGTGACAATCAACCATTCTACCTCAGACAGCGATGGTGAATTAAAGTGTGAGACTGAAAGTTCAGCGTCAGCAGTTAAAAACGGGTAGGTTTTCCCATATTCATTGCTAGGTTTTTGTTTTAGGGGCATTCAAATTAGGCGAAGGCCATTTGTACTAATTTTTACTTTCGAGGCACCCGTGATGTCAATCATAGCACGTTTCAAATGCCAAAAGTACACATGTATTTTTCCTTCTCTTTAGCCCATTTTAAAGTTGCTGGACAACTCAAAGATACGATTGTCTAAGCGATCGGGGGTTCAAAGTTCGTGTTTTGGGTTCGTTTAGCCCCAACCGTCTGGCAGACAGGTTGTCACGCGTTCGAGGAGACGTGAGAGAAGTCTTGTCATGATCAGTATTGCGTGTAATAAATAATACACACACCTGTGCGCCTTACGCACATTTACCTTTCAGTAAACAAATGAGACACGTCGTTCACTGGTCGTTCTCCACAATATCTGTGATTTATTTCTTGCTATCGATCCAAGCATTCGATGCACCTTGTTCGGGCTTGTTATAGAGAATGGTAATATTTAAAACAGTTATTTGCGTGCTGCAAGCTTATAAATAGTCGGCTAGACAATATATGAATATTTCTTTTGTTTTTGCTGAAATCATCAGACGTTAACTTTTATACCGGTATTAGAACTTCAAATGTTTCTATCTTGGAATTTAGTTTTCGATCTGTCATCGTTATTCACTAAAAACTGTTTGGACAAGAACAGAAAGGGCAAGAACTCAGAAAAGACGAACAGGGAAAGTAGTCGTGCCATAGCCTGATTTATTCAAAGAAAGCGGAATAAAAGTTGTCATGTCATCGTTATTATTCACCTTTGACGCAACAGAGTACATCCATATTTGGGCCACCCGTAATGTCCCGATGTAATATAATTTAAAATTAGGCCTTTCCCAATTGAAGTGGGGAAAATAGTAGATTGTTTATGAAGTAAGCAGCAGTAATAATATTAGTATCATACTCGCCAATTAATTCATTCGGCTGCCTTTGAAGCGTGTCTAGGTGCAATACCTCGAGACATTAAAGGACAAGGTATAATGAAGTGTAGGTAGGAGAGCGAGAGCTGTTCAGTTCATGCAACCCGCTATATGGTTCGTTTAAGACCCTTAGCGTTCACTGGGAGCGATTCTAACAACTGGCCTTTCACTGTATGTTCCGTTTTACATGCGACAATTGGTGATGTATTGTTATTACTGCAGCTCCCCATGGGGAACAGCTGAAGAGCACAAGCACTTGTGGGAAGAAGTAGCAATGAGATATCAAGAGATTCTTCACCGAGAATACAAAATGCTCAACTTACCTTCCTATACAGTATCAGGAGGTAATCTCTACCTTTACTATGTTCCTGTGATAATAAACCCGGGAATTGGAGAAGCGCATTCTAGTGCTGATAACGAAAATACCTTGGCAGATCGACAAAGGAGCAGCGGTTCCAACAGTAAGGAGATTATCTATGTCAGCGACGATGACGGTGTTTCAAAAATCAAGAAAGAGCAAGTGAAAATTGAACAAAAGTTAGAAAATTGCTGTTCGTTTCAAAATCACTCTAAAAAGGAAAGTCCTAAAGTGGAAGATATCTTTTCTGAGAGGGTAAACAGCGACTGTGCTGACATTTCGTACGCATCTTATATGTATGAAGACCGTGTGCACTTCAAGACAGAGAAAGATTTCGGGAAAACTAACCATTGCATCGAGTTCGAACAGAATATTAAGGATATGGGACAAGAAAGACATAGCAACTGCTATGATGACGAAAGGCTTGAGAAGAGGGAAGGGCATTTACGTATCTTTAAAGGTTACACCATAGAATATCACCCATTACGGTCGGCAGATAAGCTCAGTCTAGAAACCGAGAAGGACAAAAAAAGAGTAGAGAAAATAGAGGATCTTAAGAAGCGTCTAGCTGAGCAGGAAAAAGAGCTAGAAAAACTCCGGGCGCGTCCAGTTTTAGAACAGAATGTGTCCACCAAAGACCGTGTGAATGGGATTCTTGAGAAGAAAAAGGCAACTGAAAATCAAACTTTCTGGAAACGGATCAGAGATTACCCTTCAGTTCAAATCCATTACTTTCCTTCAGGTGAACGGAGAGAATCTCCTCAGAGAACGCACTTGAGAAAGCAAACATCACCACGCCAAATTCGCACGCTTTCCAGTGCAAAGCTCATCAACGATAACGATTTTCGTTCTTTTGCTAAAAGTGCCAAAATGGAGGAAACTGTCAATGGCAACCATCCGGTTTCTAAAGGAAAGAGGAAGTTGAATCATTCACCCGAAATTCATCAAGAAAGACCAATGAAAAAGAGAATAGGACCTGTACACCGTCAAAGTCGGTCAACAAAATGTGGAAAGCGTTCGAAGAGATCAAAAAGACGTAGGAACCACAGAAAAGAAAA
>OX421450.1:46910369-46915369 GCA_949126865.1 Montipora capitata
TTGGTTAAAATAAACCATGACAAGAATCCGGCCTTTTAATTGATCTCGTTTAGCGTCGTCGTGGCCTGGGCTGAACAACGTCGCGGCTCAGGGTCTCGTTTCTCGAAACTTTGCGGGCCTTTTTCGCCGGGTTGTCACAATTCTCTCTGCACCTTAACCATGGATAGCTTTAATTCTTCAAACTCCGCTATCATTTTGCTCTTTGTTATCTTGAAAACATGTTAAAAGACGAGCGGGTGGCAGTTTCGTAAATAGCTTTTCGGGCCCGAAACGTTTTCGGGACCGTTCGAGATACGGGCCCATGACGTGAAGTTAAACACTGAATCAGGTTCGTCATGGACTGGACTCAATTATCGTAGTCATTAAACAAGAAAAGTCACATGCAATATGGCGGAGATGTCCGGCGATCCCTCTTCAAACTATGTCAATAAAACGAGTGTATCCTTGTTGAAGTCTCTTTTTCTGGCTCCTTTGCCTCGGAGTAGAGCACATCGTAAGGACCTGAAACTGATTAAATCTCGGCGGCCTCATCGTAGCCTTTTCAAATATTTGAGAGACCGCGTTTACGAAAAAAGGAAACAAACCTCAGACAAATCTCCCGTTAGTCAGTTTCAGTTTTTCAGTTTCAGGTTATTACATGCCTGCCATGCCTGCCATTTCTATGTCGTGCTGATAATTTCAAAATGTGTGAATGCGTAGAAAAGTGTTCGTTCAGTGTTAAGGTCCAGGTAAATGGTTTGAACATAAGCTTCAACATCCGTTCGTGATTTTGTGGAACAGCCATGTTGAAGCCATTTACTTCCCTCCCCTTCCCCTCCCCTTCCCCTCCCCTTCCCCTCCCCTTCCCTTTCAACCTTGTTGAAGTTTAAATCGATGTTGAATGAGTTTACAAGCGTTTAAACTTTGCTTCAACAAACATTCGACATCATGTTTCTTTTGTTATCACGAATGTTGAATGAAGTTGAAGGCCCCTTGCACCCCGCTTTCAACATTAGAGAGTTTTAGCACCGACGACGAGTACGACTACGACTACGACTACGAGTTTAGCTCGTTCTCGTACTCGAAGTGGAAAAAATAGGGACCGTCTTAAGCAGGACGACGACGACGGCTACGAGAAAGTTGTCTAAAAATATAATTTCTCGTTACTGTGATAATTTTGCGATTGCTCCAAGTCGCTCGGCTCGGAAAGTGTGAGTCCACATTCCAAGATTAAAATTGGTGAGAACGGTGTGGATATTTAGAGAGAAACTTCATCGTCAGGTGCTCTCGTCCTCCACATGACCTCAAATTTGATCATTTCACGTCGTTGTGAAGACGAGAACGGCAAAGAAATGTATCAAAATGTAAAACGCACGCGCCTTTTTTAAACTTAAGCGGGTGCTTTCATCTTCAGCAAAAAAGTTTATGAAAGCGCTACAAGAGCAAGTTTAAAAATAGTTAGTTTAGAGTTATAATCTATCGAGATTAAGACTTCTTATCACACTGATGGCAAATTGTAAAAGAGGTAAGTTTAGCTTATAACGGTGCCAATATAAATCCGAGCCCATATCCCATTTTCACCACAATACTTCAGTGAATATATAATTTTTATATATATGTTTAATGTCTGTATCAATGTTCTAAAGCGCATTTAAAACCAGCAAAGTAAGTTTAAACGACTTTACGGTCGGCGGTCCAACTCGTTTTCCCACTACGACTTTTCACGAGAAACTCGTCGCACTACGAGTTTGAGATTTTGCGCATGCTCCTTAGAACTTGCTTCCAGATCTCGTACTCGTAGTCGTACTCGTCGTCGGTGCTGAGACTCTCAATTGCTGGGTATGCGCCTGCGCACTAATCGGTCTCTCAATGACGTATCCATGTCCGTATCCATAGTAACAACCGCGTCTGCAACTTGAGCAATACCGGGCCTCTCGTGAAGCTTTGTTGAATCAAATGTTGATGATGTGTTGAAACCGTTTGCCCACCCAAGCAGGCAGCATCGTTCAACAAAATCGAACGGATGTTGAAGCCCTTTGTCGGGGCCTTTCTCTGCAGTGAACTGCTTTTTATAAGTTAGTGTTTTTTATTGTCACTTTGGTCCGTTTCAAGCGTCGAAATTTACAAGTGCCGAATCTAATGCAAATGAGCGAAAACAATAGATATTTCTCATGTGCATTAGATTCGGCACATGTAAAGTTCGACGTTTGAAACGTCTTGAAAGTCTTTTCACATAGGTATAGTATATATATATATATATATATATATATTGAAACAGGATGGTAAAATATTGATCGTGTATAGTAATGAATGTTAGAGAGTGAAAAAAAAAACGAAAGTTCGAAGTTTCATTGAAAATGTTTTTTAAGGAAGAAAATTATTAAACACTCATCATCGATCATATTGAGCAACTGATCAGTATGAGTAGCCGAAAATTAAAATAATGAAATGAATGCAATATTTTGACAAATTGTTAAGTCATTTTTTTTTCTCTTGTGTGTATCGTTTCATCTTTTGTGTCCTAGCTGGGCTTGTAATTTCCTGTCGCGTGCAATTAATTATAACAATCCACTTAGGAATATGAATGTAACCGAATGACAACTGTCGTAGGTGGATGATCAATATTTTATCAGTACAGATTTCCATTCACGTTTTTACTCCCACAATGATATCCTCTGGACAAAGCTTTTGTCTAGGCAAACAAAGGTCCGAATTATCCGAAATGCCATTTAAAATGATAGAAAACAAATATCCACTGAAAAAGAATGAAGAAAACTGCATATCTGGCCTTCGTTGTTGCAAATTTTGTTACTTTCCGCGCGGAAATAGTATACAATCCCTCTCAATACTTTGTGTGAAAGACGCTTTTCAATTTACAAACACCAGTTTGATTAAGTGCTTTTCCATGAAGCAAGGATGGCTTTTGCATTTAAATGTTTTAGCCTCAGGATATGGAAAAAATCAGATATGATACGAAAATGTACAGGTGCACAGCATGTAGCAAGTCTTAGCTGAGGGGCGGCCTAACAGTTCAAGGAAAATACGCTTAAAGGCTTCAGTTGTTGATTCTTTTCGATATCACGGGACAATTATTTGACAAAATTACCTCTTTAGACATTCTACCCAATAATTGCATAACTCAGCCAATTGGTGACAAACAGTACAATATTTTCAGAGTCATGTTAGACATATCTGGAAACAAACGACTCCCATGGATTCAGTTTCACTTGTAGTTGTTAAGCAAAAACAGTTTTAGTTCACAATAGTGGAGTTGTTACAGTAGCAAACAACTTCAGTGAGATTGGAGTTGCTTTAGTCACCCCTTTACGCGGGAGGATTTATCGAAACGCTCAAGTCACTGACCATTAAAACGCCTACTCAATTATTCAATCAGTAGTGGTACAAATGATACTGTGTCGAAAATCAGCTGATCCTTTATGAAGCCCGTTTTACACTAGCTCAAAAATCTGGCACGTCAATCACTCCAAAATCTCGGCACAGTATGATTCATGTTTTTTGGCCAAAGCACGGTAAATTTTTCGTGTGAAAACAGAACAAACAGAAGACGTACTAGACACCTGTTCTGGGCCCCCCAAGGTTGGTGGTACTGTGCCACGATTTTGGAGTGCCGTGCCAATTTTGTGCGTGTGTAAAAGGAGTTTAAGTTTTTACCTTGTTCGGTAAAAATAGTACGTGATGATAGGTGTCGAAGAAACCATTGTCTTTCAAGTGAACAAGTGCGTGAGTTCGTTCATATTGTTATCAATGTTTTGAAATATTTCGAAAAACCGTGTCATTTGATCTAGAATGAAACTAAAGGAAACAAAGCAATATCAAGCCCCCAAAATATTTTATCTAGTATATCACTTTAAGCAATTATTTTTTTCAGTTAATTTTGTTTGGTCAAAGAAGCCGATCAAAGGAAGACACTTTCCTTATTCCCTAGATATAAAAAAGCTTTACTACAGTACAACTTAACTATTTATTTTATATCAGTAAAAGTTCCAAGTTTTCCCCTTGAAAACTGAACTGGAGGATAAAGTCATGTACTTAATCTCTACAGCTTTAAAAGGTAGCTATGTTTTCTCTTAATTTGATTTTTGAACAATAGCTGATAGGGAGCTATTACTGTGGGGTGGAATGTACTTTAACTAAAACTTGTTATCTTATAGGTTAGAGAAAACGCTATCTCGTGATTTCTGCTTTATGATTTTCCGCGTGTGTATCCAAATATGATGTACAGTGATGAATGAGTAACATTGCACGCTTATCTTATAAACTCTATAATATATAGTTTTCAATTTTAAAAAAGGAAGTCATGGTTGTGAGTCTTTGAAAACAGGACATGATGCAGCCCCCCTTTAATCAAAATAAGGTTTCTTGTTAGGGTTAAGAGTAAGCTCGACCTGATGATGATGTTAAGGTTCGATATTACGTGTTTATTAGCTCCTAAAAGTTAAAAAAAAATAAAAAAGCAAACCGTAATCTCGTTGTCGTGATAACAAACTAAACGTATGGACACCAACAATCCTCAACGAAAGAGACTAGATTAATTAAAGTGCCTCACAAAAAAGTGTCGTTTTTATGAAGTAAAACGTCAGATGAGTACTTATTATGGTTATATAACAACTGATAAAAGTAACGCGACGCAGCTAAAACACAATTTGGCATTTGTTTGTAAAAAGTGATACAATTACAAGCGCACTTGTCAAATGTATTCAGCTATGCAAAAAGTTCCATAAAAAAAATGAGAATTCGGCAAATACCCTCTTAATATCGAATAAAGTGGCCTTTCTTCGCAACCAAACTAAATGTCATTTTAGTTTGCGATAACCGGATCCTGCGATTATTAACTCTATTAGTTTCTCGCTTTATCCGTCTGCAGAGATCTTTACCTCCGTCATCATCCTGTGTATAAAGTCATCTGTTGAACAAAAAGTGCCATTTTCGATATTAATTATCAAAGTAGCGCATGCCCTTTGTTCAAAGCAGCCATTATAAGACCACTGTAGCGAAGAATA
>OX421450.1:46920369-46927869 GCA_949126865.1 Montipora capitata
TTATCACAGGTATCACACTGAATCCATTCTACGGTTTCAGCTTTATCACCTCTTGGGTCTTCTTTTTTGCAGTAGCCTTATGTTATTAGAAATTTAAAGATAGAGCAATGATGGGCATGTTATCATCACCGTGAAATCGTGTGTCGAACGTTTACCCTACATTTAACTATTCCTCAACTTCAAAACACTCAAGAAGACAGATCTTGTCTCAGTTGCAGATGTCGTGTGTTTCAGAGGGTGACTGTACTCTCTCTCTCTCTCTCTCTCTCTCTCTCTCTCTCTCTCTCTCTCTCTCTCTCTCTCTCTCTCTCTCTCTCTCTCTCTCTCTCTCTCTCTGCATAAGTTTATGTCTCCAGGTGATCTAATGACGTAATTTGGAGGACTGGGAAGAAAAATTTTAACGCCATATCCCACAACCGTGCGCGGTCTTAGGTGTTGTTTCCAAATTTCCTGCAGTATTTTCATCGCCAAAACTCGAAAGATAATTCCGCGTCTCCCACATTTCCCGTTACTGAATGAACATTCAAGTAGAACCGGCGAGATCTAACCTCGCCTCTACCATGTTGAATTCGAAAATAACATTCAAAGCTGCAAGCGGTTGTGGGATAATGCGTTAAAATAGTTCTCCCCAGTCCTCCGAATTACGTCACCAGATTACCTGGCTTAGATTATGATTTTGATCCACCTATGTTCCGAAACTATAACTATCATTTATGATCAAAAGATCAGATATATCACTGGCCTTGGTGACCGCTTGTAGTAAATTACTGCAATCTAACAAGGTGTGTATTTCTTTCTTCAGATGAACTTAGTCGTGACATTTGTTTTTGTCACTGTCCTGTGCCTAACAGCCACTGGGTTCCCATCCGAGACAGACAATTGTGTGGCCGATTGCACTTTCAAAGGCGCGCGATGTCACGGGTCCTGTCACGGATGGGATGAGTGCGAGATTTGCACGAATGAGGCAGACGCCTGTCGAAACACATGCAAGAAACGAAGCCTTTACTTCAAATTGTGGCCGTCAAGCAACACTGAAATGGTGCAGTAACGATTATGTCTTGGCACAAGACACACATCTGTTGGACGATTTTTTGTCTAAATTCTTTACCATATTTCTTTTCTGTTTTAAAGCTTTCTGATGAGGATATGTTAGCACAATAATAAACTTAAAGTATCAAAGTTATTACACTGTTTGCTGATCCTTTTATAATTGTTGCCCGGTTCAAAGTCGTCGGAAGGATAATACTGGCCTGCTAAAATTCTTCCTAGTAGTTCTCCTCAGTACCACATGCCTAAAAATCCATTTCTTTTCCAAGTCCCTGTCGTTGCGAGTAAATGCACAAATGTTCTCATGAGGATTCCTTGAGAGTGGTCCTTCGCCAAGCCCACCTAATCATGTGATCATACGCAGCTTTTTTGCTTCCTCGTACGTCGAAAACCCAATATCAATACGTTTTTCAGTCTATGCTACAGGCTGACTAATTAATGGCTAATCCAAACGATATTTCCTTGTCTCTGGAGACAGCTGACAGCAAGAGAAGAAAATCGTGGCGCTTCAGTCTTCCCGTTCGGCTTTGCCGTTTTGCGCGCGCACTATCCTCGCATTCCGCGCGCAATTAAAAGATCGTTAGAAACGTAGAAAGATTTGCGTGCACACGAAACCACCAAAAGCCCTTAAGCCGCAAAGAATTTTCTCCTTGGCATGGGGAAACGACTTATAGAAAAGAAAGAAACCCTTTCTTTAAGTTCACTTAGACCAGACGCACAGGAAAAGCTAAACACAAATGAAACCGCCCCAAGGCAAGGAAAACGTGTAGGAAATGGATTATATGAAGCCCAAAGCGATGATAGTAACAGGTGGGTTGGAATAAATCTATCATTCTCCAAGAAAAATATTTTAATTTGTTTTCAAATTTATTATCATAGTGAACGGTGGCCAGTGTTCTCTTAGAATGAATAGCAGTAACAAGCCTAATTACAATTCAACTCAAGTTCAACACTTTGCCTCAGTTCTCAGATTTTCTCTCAAAGGAAATGTACCACCATATTTCAAATTTGCGGAAAATACTGTGCCGCAAAAAATAAGGGGCCATGCACATAAAGTATCGATCTCTTCAGGGGCAACTGTGCCCTGGGCGCATTCTTTTCGCGATAAAGCAGACGCGATCATGAGTTCAAATGATTTTCGGTGTCTTTGCAAATTATGGGCTGATTTTCGCTTGCGACGAAGTCCGAGTAGGAAGTAAGATCTACTCCGATCAAGGGTAACGACCAAGAGTAACTAAAAAATCTGGGATGAGAGCTGAGTCGTTCCACCAATCATGATCACAAACTTTGGTTGACTAGGCCTCTGGGATTTCGGCCGAAGATATACAAATACCGCTTAAGATTTTCCGTGAACCAAACGGCAAATACAACCGATAAAGAAAAGCTCAACACGTTTGCATTTCAGTTTGTGTCTTGAAGTTGACGAAGCCTGGATTATGCAAACATCAAGTGGATACGAAGACTTCTTAATATATGAAGACCAATCTTGCATGGACAATCGAGATAAGGATGAAAGATTTGGTATCAATGAAGGGACGGATAATGGAGCTGTGGGACAGGAAAGAAAAACTACAAACAAAGAAAAGGAAGAAGAAACGGAATCTCGGGAAGAGAAAATTAAGAAACTCAAATTGTTGGTTCAAAAGCAAGAAAAAGCCGTTGATAAATTAAAACCAACCATATGGAACTACAGACCAGTCAGTCTTCATTTTAAAGGCGCACTGGGGAAAAACCAGCCACACAAAACAAAGTGTTTAGAAAGAGAAAAGAGACCAAGCAAAGGTGGATTAGAAACAAGAGCTCGCAGACAAAAGAGAAGAAAAATAGAGTATGATGACACTATCACAAATTCTCGGGATGTTGATATTTTGATGAGTCGAGGGGAACTGATAACTAAAGATGAATTTCTCGCTGTGATCGGGTTAAACCGAGTTGCAAAATTCCACGAAAACCAATCGTGAGCGATGTACTAAAACGGTGACTCTAACCAGTGTTCATATTAAAATACTACGAAAACAGCTTCCAGTTGACAGTAAAAAATACAATTTACATGCGGTTTACAAAATTATCACACCTCTCATGAAGTCGTTATCATCAATCCCTATATTTACCCTGGACTGAATTAATCGCGGAATAGCCCGAGGTCGCTAATACTTCCGCGCATTTCACGAGCGTCTTCCCACTAGAACTTAATATACCAACCCCACCGAGGAATACGTTTCCTAGTCTCTTTGAGATAAGTGTGACAGATATGAAATTGTTGAGGTGCCTCGGAATGGGGACCTGCAGTTTTATCACCTTTACCTGACAAGCCTAGATAGTCATACTATTTGCTTAAAAGGCCATATAGCAATTTTTTTAAAGGCCCTAAGTCTGACAGGTTTTGAACCTGACAGGTTTTTTAACCTTCCAGCAAATAGTTAAGACTACTAAAAGCGGGTAGAGGCACAAAGAAAGAAATAAAGAAATGTAATAATTCCAGCTGCAGCAGAACAATTTTCAAGTAATTGAATTTGATCTCAGTATTGTCTCTTCTTGGTTTTCACCCACGTGACAAGGCGGCCGTGTTAATTGGCACTACAAGAAAATTCCTTTTTGCATAATTTGCATAATAGTAAAGTTTAGTACCCAACGGAGAGACACATTATCATTTCTTGCCAACCAACATGGCCACCATGATTACAAGAACTCATTGCGATTACATGTTTATAACATAAGCGCAAAATTTTCTTGTCACTGTCTCGTATGCTTCACAAACTTAATAGTGCATGCATTATAATTCAATATACACATACTAAAGCATGTTGAAGTCAAGCTCAGACAACCATGGAACGTGATATTTGAGGAATTTTGACGGTTTTGCAACCAGTCATGGTCAAATTCAGAGTTCAGCACACCTGACAGGGCCTAAAACTGTACAATAATAATAATAATAATAATAATAATAATAATAATAATAATAATAATAATAATACCATTTTTGTTAAATTACAAGAATATTTTCTCAACATTTTTAGCTTCACAAGAATCAGGGGTTTCAAGAATATTCCAAATATAGGACTGGTTGACTAATGTAGCTGACATACAAGCCATCTCAAAACAATCACAATATTCAACCAGTGTTCAGAAGCCCAAACATTGGTGAAGACCTTAAAGAGGTACTATGACAAAAAAATCACTTACTTTTTTTCTTCAGATTTTGAAAGTGTGTTTGCTCAACCTGCCTTGCCTGCCTGGCAAAAATTTGAGCCACTGTGAGTGTAAGTTGTGGATTTCATGTTCGCCCCACCATTATTCACATTCAAAACTGACTGACTGGACCTCAGAGGGTTGGATGTTGGAGAAAGTGACGTCATTTACTCAATAGCTTAAAGTTTCAGTGTGGAAAGACAGTTTATTATGTATGCAAAACACGAGTTTAAAAATCTGAAAGCCCCAAACTCCCATGGTGCATATTAATTCAGTCGAATAGAAACACATTGCATTCTTAAACTAGTGAGTCTTTAACATCATTTTCTCCTCAATCCAGCTCTCTCAAGTTAGTAATGGCAGACCATTCAATAGGAAAATCCCAGTTAAAATAAACAAGTGTTTCCCTGAAATTACTTAAGGCTTAAAACTTGGGTCACTTAGTGTTTAGTTAACATAGTTTTTAAATCTAAAGAAAAAAGAGATTTGATTTTTTGATCATAGTACTACTTCAAACTACATAAACTCAAACCACCCCTAATTAAGCAACAATGTGTGGTGTACAAGTTTCAATGTGATCTGTGAGATGCAGCTACACTAGCAGGCACTTGCACCAGCATATTGATGAACACCATTTTTTTCCTGCAATCAGGTAGTCTCCCTCGCAGCCGTTTTTTGGGGGAGACTAGCAATCAGGAAGCATTTGAAGAACAACCACAGAGTCAAAACTATTGGTGACCTCACCAGTAACTTTTCCATCTTCAAGAAATCCAACAGAAAGTTAGACTAAATACTGTAAATACACATTTCTTTCAAAAGTTAGGCTGTTTGAGATGCTGTTCATAAACTTGAAGAAGCCAAGCCTGAACACAATTGCACTCTATCTGTGCAAAACTATTTACTTGAACATGCTTAACAGGCCTATGTGTTAAGTACATCACTGCCTGGGGCCGGTTGCTCAAAGCCTGGTTAGTGCTAACCGTTGGTTATGAGGTATCAAAACCCATAGGTTTCCATGGTATTTAACACTGGTTAGGGCTAACCATGCTTCGAGCAACCCGGGCCTGGGTTGTTAATTTAAATCTATCACCTTTCACTCATATAAATAATTAGCCACTCTAAGTTTTTTTAGTCACCTGAAAATGCTGTATTGAACTTATTTCACTCATCATCTTTATTCTTATATTACTAATTAATAGTTATTAATAGTTCCACCTGTATTTTTGCCTTCTGTTGGCTAATCTCCATTGAAAAAAAAAAACAAAAGTAAGAAGTAAAGACTAACTGCATGTTCTTGCAAGCGGCATTGTCTGAGGAAGGAGCCATATAACCATACACGCCATTCATATGTCAATAAGTGTCCGGATATTCTGCAGTTTAGCTTGTTTTACACTTCTAAAGTACCAATGCACAACTAGCAATGCAGCAGCACCTTGTATTAAAGACCCTTGATTCCACAAACTAAGCATTGGAAGGACATAAGCCCGACTTCAGTCAGAAGGTCGACTCGGATTATTTTCAGAGTAGCTCCGTGTCACCATTTATACGTGGTCTCTTTAAAATTTGGAAATTTTAAGTCCACGGACCACATTGATCTATAAGGAAATTATCCTTCTCCTAAGGAAATTATGAACTAATATATTTGCAGAATGTGGCCGTACGTTGGAAAAAATATCACAAACTAAATAAAATTTCATTCTTCACGCTATCACACCAATACTCGGCCCCATAAATACCGCTGACATTTCAATAAACGTCAGTTGGTACGAAATAATATGGACAATAAATTCCTAAATGATCCCTGTTAGTCGCTGTGATGGCCGAGTGGTTAAGGCGTTGGACTCGAAATCCAATGGGATCTTCCCGCGCAGGTTCGAATCCTGCTCGCAGCGATTTTACTATTTTAATTTTGCATTATTAAAAGTTTTAACATCGTTTTTTTGCTTTCAATACGTCGCAGTGAATTCTACAGCCAGTACACGTATTACGCACCAAAGCAAAATTTCAATACAGAAATTTGTCCTGTTTTCTTTGTCCCCTTGGATTTTGAATATCCAAACTTACTTGTTTGTTTTACTACTCGGAAGTAAACTGAGATACAATAAATAAGATGACACTGAAAAAGAGCAAAACACAGTTGACCGAACTATTTAGCGCAAAAAGTCCACCGTCTTGATTGCGTTGGCCGGGAATCGAACCCGGGTCAACTGCTTGGAAGGCAGCTATGCTCACCACTATACCACCAACGCAGACCACGCTTTTCCTGTCGTAATGAAAGGGCATATATCAGGCTATTTTAGGTAATTTTGTTCAATTTTGTTAATTATGAGCTCTAAACGTCAAATTGGCAGAGCAAGAGTCATTCATTTGCAAAATCACGGCCACATAACAACTAAGAATGATTTTCCAGCTCTATAAATGACATTTTGATATAGACTGATATAAATTTGAAAAAAGGTGGGCCGACGTTTTTCAAATTTACCCAAATTCAATCCATTTCAATCCTCTCCAGTTTTGCCCATCCATGTCCCTTCTTGGCTTCCCTGTGTTTTGTTAGAGTTCTTCTATAGTTTTGAACAGTTATTTTGATATTTTAGTTAATTCTATGTCCATTCGATCAGTGCTGAAATTGCCTAAAATTGCGTGACCTAGCCCCTTTAAACGAATAGTTCAAGTCATTCACAATGACCATAAAAAAAAAAAAGAAAAAGGGATCCTAAAAAATACCTTGCAAAATATATGTCAAGGGTCTAAATACCCCTATTATATAATCAACAAAATATCATGTTTCTGATTGGTCAATCACAAATGCATAAATAGGTGGTAGAGTGCAATAAGGAAGTTGCTATGGAAACAAATTGAGATAACCTTTCCTATACAAAATAGGCTTCTCGCAAGTATCACAACGACCAACGGTATCCACCGGCAAAATGATTAGAGTAAACTTTAGTGCTCTTGTCGTAAAAAAAGGTTGCTGTTATTCATCCTAGTGAAGTATAGTAATAATAAAGAATTCTCGTTTGTCTCAAGAGGTGGTCACTTGTGATGTAGATCGCGACGTTTCGACTGCATACTGCATGCTAGTCCAACCTCGTTCCCAGGGTCTCTCTTCTCTGCCTCCATTGTCGTTGAGAAAACAACGACAATGGAGGCAGAGAAGAGAGACCCTGGGAAAGAGGTTGACTGCTAGTCTTCATTAGGCGATGAGGTCGACAGGTTACGCGTCACCTTTTAAGCCGGATGCTCCGCTGTGATTGGTTGGTT
>OX421450.1:46932869-46947869 GCA_949126865.1 Montipora capitata
GAGTAAAGAAACAAATTTATCAAAGCCTCGTTGTTTGTAATTATTAGAGAAATCGTATTCACCTTGTTTTTAAAATGTCTGAGTTGCACTACCGTGGGTGATGTCGGATAATAATATTAGGGAGCTTAGCAAGCGCGTTTTTGAGAAGAAACACGGGCGTGCTTAAGCTCCCTAGTAGGGAAGGCGTTTTTGAGACGCCGACGGCAACCGGAAGAGAACATTTCGCGTGCTTGGACAGTGGTGTTTCCCAGATTTTTATACTTATCATCTCTAATGGAGAAAAGATTCTTAGCAATGTAAATGTGGTTGTGTAAAGACAAGTTAAAAGAGAAAACGGTTCACTTCCGGTTGTCGTGCTTAACTTCCCTAATATTAATAGCAACAGTCATTTACGTATCATTAGGAAAGCATGGCGTCGCCTATAGTCGCTTAAATTGTCTTGAACATTTTAAAGAAGGTAGGAAAAAGATTTCAGATTTTAATTGACACTTTCCCAAATCTGTTTGATTTTCACTGTTATTTTTTATTTTATTTTTTTTTTGCTATATTAAACAAAAGTTGTTGAATAACAAAGACCGGCGATTTGAGGACTATGAAATAGTCGCGCAGACGACCAATGTAAAAGACTTGTTTAGTACATAACCACCTGCTACATCAATCTACTTTCGGGCCCGATAAATTTACGCCTCGCAGCCATCGAGGCAAGCTAGCGAACTTTTTGTGTCACCTATCACTTTCCAATAGCTGATCTAAAGACAGCGGAGGTGGAAGACAGCGATAAGTGAGAAGCTGAACGGTCTCATCAAAGCTTTTATACTTCAACCCACCATCTTCTTTCATTCTTTTGGAGAATTCGTCTTCAATTTTTCTGTGGCGGGGCAAAACAGGCTCGGGGAAAAACGTTCTCTCATGTAGTTCAATTTCCAAATATTTCTCAAGCGAAAGAAGCTCTTCTTGTTCTTTCTCTAGCCTTACCAAAATTTCTTCCATTTCACTCAAAAGCTGCAGCTCTTCGATGGATAACGTTGGATCTTCAGTAACTGTTTTCAGTTCGGCAATCGTAAAGGTCTTCAAATCTGTTTGCAAAATTTGTTCCAATTCAGAGAACCTTTGTTGTAGAATAACTCTTCCAGCTTTGAGTCGCTCGTGCTGTTTTTTTATTGCCGTAAGTTCCTTTATAAATATTGTTTGCATTTCTTTCATCTTGGAGTTAAAATTGTCTTTCTCTTCTTGGCTAGAGAATGTTATTCCATGGGAAACTAATGGTCCATCCACTAAATCGTTACAGCCAAATTCTGCTCCCTGAATTTCTCCTCTCGCATATTGCAACGACGTCTGCTTCTCCCCATTGCAAAAATTCTCAGGTTTTTTGCAGTCTAAAGAATCCCGCTCTCTTCTGTCTGGCCAGAAACTCTTAAATAACTGCAAGCAAAATCGTTTGAATCTATGACAGAGCGACATTACTTAGAGGCTTCCGTTTGAAGTTGCGCGTCGTTTTCGCAAGGAGTATCATGGTCGAGAACGGTAGCTTAAAGTGAGTTCTCCTGTGTTTGTGTTAGCGGCGGTTTTCCAGCTAATGCAACTCTTTGTAAATTACATGTACCTTTATACTGGTATCCCCTTAGGTAGCAAAACCTCAAAGTCTCCAACAGTAATGTCCCTTCGATTGTTAGGGGTCAACAACCTAAGGCTAGGCGCGCCGAATTTTAACAACAAACTGCAGAAAGCACATCAATGTGGCCAAACCTGACAACAGGTGATTTTGTAGGTTTCCCTGGTTGCTTGTTTGTGATTATTTGCTATACCTCAACCAATCATATTGCAGACTCAAAGTCGGGTACCTGTTTCTCAGGAATGAATTTTAAGCATGTGCAATTGGCCTCTTTGTCAATTTAAAGCATTGATATGTCCATTCATTGTTTTACTACCAGCACTCAGTTAAATAAGGAAAAGCTATAAAAGTGCGGATAAAAAAAACATTCTGGCATTTAATAAGATTTAGCGGCTTAATTCTTTATTACCTATGAGTAAACCAAACACAGTTTTATGTTAAAGACTTTTGAAAACCGTTTAGTGCAATGGACCGAAACTGTTGGTTACCGCCCAAACACAGACAAAAAATACATAAAATTTAAATGCGCACGTCGACACATGCCTGTACCTGTTTACAGATTCCATATCACCGCGCGTGACTCCTTTAGGAAATAAGGATATCAGCTGCGACTCACAGGTTCTAAGCAAACAGCTAACCATAACAGGGTAGATTTTGTGAGTGGGGGTGTTGAGCAAGCAGGCAGACAAAACAGATTTAAACAACGAGAAAGTTGCGAACGTTGGAAACGTGAAACGGGATTTTAACTAATGATCTCTGCGATACCGGATCAGAGCTCCTCCAATTGAGCTATCAAGTCAACTGAAAGATGACCATTTTTGTGAGATCGTAATAAAACCCAAGAGGATGTAGATATGAGAGACTATATGCGAAAGATATGTATTCCAATTAAGAATCCATCAGCGATCACCCAAGAGTAAGATATAATAATAATAATAATAATAATAATAATAATAATAATAATAATAATAATAATAATAATAATAATAATAACGATTATGCACTCGAATCCACGAGGGGGCTGCAAGAATCAGCCAATTAAAACAATGTAGACGTTACGCTTTTTCCAGTTTATTGGCCAAAGCTACTATTAAGCCTGATTCTCACAATTGACGACAGCAGAAGCACAAGTATAAGACGCTTCACAAATATTCAGGACAACAAATTGGCCTGCTCTAAACTCAGTTGATAAGAGCACTGCACTGGAATCACAGAGGTCATGGGTTCGGATGCCTATAAAAAGAAAATTGCTTAAATTGTAAAACCGCACTTCATAAACATTTCTCAACCAAAGACAAACTGCCTTGGTAATCACGTGTTTATCCTTGCAGGAAAAATATGACGAACGGAAATATTCGATAATTTGGTTATGCTTTTTGCGGTGCATACGATAAAAAGCAATTACAGTAGTCTAGTCTGGATGAGATAAATGCGTGCACAAGGTGCTCAGAGCTTGTTTGATCTAAGTATTTCCTAATCCTGCCTATATTTCGCAGTGAAAGAGATGTGAGCTGCAAATATTGTTGACGTCACTTGATATAGTGAAGAGTTTATCAAAAATGACTCCTACAATCTTGGACATTTAAAATGAAAAAGAAGGCCAACCCTCCTCCCAATTTCAATGATGAAAATATGGCGGGCTTCAACTTGCGCGCGGATTCATCATTGATTTTGGGGGGAGGCTAGGTACTAATTTTTCATTTTATTTTGTCCAAGATTGTAGATTACAAGCTTTCTTTGAAATGTATAGTTTCCAGTCCCCCCTCCAGGAGCTCGGTCAATATATTAAGTATTTTCCCCTGATTTGCATTTATTTGTTAGGTAAAAGGACATTTTACATCAATTGAGGTGACTAACACTTCAGAAGAGACATCCTGTTGCTTAATTTCACAGATTTCAAAATCTTGATCTTTTTCTTCGGAAAACTATAGAACAGAACCGGATAGGAGAACCGTGAGTGAAAATGAACTATTTCAGTTCCTTAGGATTGCAACTAAGCATATTATCGGAGAAAATGCTTGAACATCACATAAGCATTGTTCGAGATTGGTGATAGTGGCCTGACTATCTTCTGGATTTGCTGTTACATAAACTTGGGAGTCATCGGCGTGCATCATGCAATCGAGGCCGTAAGATTTTATAACGGCCTCAACTGGAGCGAAGTATAGTATGAATAGCAGGGGGCCCCAAAACGAACCCCTGTGGGACGCCGGACGTCAACAACTGAGGCTTAAATTCTGTGGATCCGATAACAACCTTTTGGGATCGTACTGAGTGTAAGACTTCAACCACTTGAGAACCGTGCCGGTGACGCCAAACTGTGTACGGAATTTGTCAATCAGGATACCGTGATCAATGGTGTCAAATGCGGCTGAAAGGTCCAAGAGGAACAAGATGACTTCCTTTTCGTCATCAGTGGAGCGTAGAATGTCATTTTGTACTCTTAACAAAGCAAATTAGCCTAGTCCCCATCAGCATCAGAAAAGTATCAATTTTTAAACCAAGTGTTGCGAAAAATAAACAATACACCAAATGTTGCAACCAATTCAAAGCCTTTGGGAATAAAACGTTTTCTTCCACGTATTTCCGTAAGATTTAAATGTGAATGCTGCATTATAATGCAAATACAATACACAAAGAATATTAACCCGGAAAGATTTGAATTGAGTACAACATTGAGTTAGCCGATTTGGTCTATTGTTTATTTTACCGCAAGTCGTTGTTTTAAATTAGGCATGCACTCTTCTGACGCTGATGGGGAAAAACCTGATACCAGAATCTTACTCTTTGATAATGGACTCTTGATATTTCAGAAAAATGCAGAAAGAAACATCTTAAGATTGAGATCATCGCATCTCGTGAGTAACGTTCGTGAATGCGCATGCGCTGATCGAAAATCTTAATTAACCTGCTTCTTTCGGCAGCTCAAATATGGTCGTTCATATATAGTCTCTCAAATAACACGGAGTAACTTCTTTCAAACGACAATTTTCTCCTCGGCGCATTTAATTTGTACTCAACGTCTTCAGAAACATCGGTGGGAAGAATCTACCGCAGAATTATCATAGTATTGGGTTAGCAATTGCCGCCTGGGATCTTGTTTCCGGAAGAAATTCTGTTTTTGTTCCGTAGATCAGGCAGACCATTAACGAAAAACTTGGCGTGAGGAGTATGGGTGGGAATTTAAAAAATATGACCGATTGATTTTAACAAGTCATCCATGTTATGAACACCAGTTGTTTATCATTAAAACACTGACACAACCTGTTACGGAAATCACAGTACAGAGCCCCCTTTGAGACACGTATAGCTACAGCTATCGGGAAAACAGTTTTCACAAACTTTATTCCTCTCTCGTACTATATGATTGGTTCTCATTCAATCGCTTAGCTTGATACAACACCCAGCGTCTAGCCTGGTTCTGTTTTCTTTATTTTGATTATATGCTTTTGGTAAACACTTGAGGACAAACAACCGCAATTTTCCAAACAAAGGCATCGATTCCACAACCAACTATTTGGAGCTCTCAACAACAATCACTACATAACATTTTCCATGGAAAGGATAGCTGTCAAATTGTCTCATTAACTCAGGATGAGCAATATGGCGCGATCAAGCAGAGGATGACCATGATGGACTTAAATAAGTCTCATGTTAATGGTTGGAGGTCTATTCATGTTTATTTTCACTGAGTCAGGAGCTTAAAAGGAAGTTCAGCTGTTTGTGCAAATCTCCAAATAGAGCTCAACTTACAGTACTTTAACACTTAACAAGACAGAACAACCATTATACTACAAAGACACGGAAAACATAATGTCAGTCAACTACAAAAAAGCAGAAGACATTGCAATTGATAACCTGGAAACTTGTGAAGAGAGGGATAAAAAGGAAACACCTTTGCCAACAAAAGAAACCCAGGCCTCTTCTTTTGCAACGTTTTGGAACATAAGCAATACTATTCAAGGATTACCGATTCTTGTGATTCCTTATGCAATCAGAAATGGAGGATATTTGGCTGTAATAACTCTCCTACTGGTTGCTGCTGCATCTAATTACACTGGAAAGACTATCGTGCGATGCCTCTACGAAGAAGATACCAAATCCGGCAAGCGAATTCGCGTCCGCAATTCATATGCAGATGTGGGTCATGCTTTCTTTCCAAAGATTGGTGGGCATCTTGTCCTTGCTACACAGTTCCTGGAATTGCTTGTTGTGGCCTCGGTGTATCCTCTTTTAGTTGGAAGATTATTGGCCAAGTCCTTTCCACATATCCCCGCTCCCTGCTGGCTTTGGACGCTAATTGGCGGCATTCTCTTTCTTCCAAATATTTTCCTAAGAAACCTCTCTCAAGTAGCATGGACAAGTGTCTTAACAGTGTTATCTGCTAAAATAATTTTCATCACGGTGTTTGCGTTCGGTTTGAGTCAGTTCCATAAATGGGAGCTAAGTTCTTTGAATCACTTTGACGCCAGTACGTATCCGTCAGCCCTAGGAATTCTTGTAGCGAGCTACTTATCACAGCCTTTTGTTCCTCTGATCGAAGGAAGCATGCGTCATAAGGAAAAATTCAATTTCCTAATGAACTTATCTTATGGAACAATGACGTTCCTCAACGTGATCATAGGAGTGGTCGCTTACATCTCATTTCATCCCAACACGGCTGAGGTTGTAACAAACAATTTGCCAGAGGGTTCATTTCGTCGAGCAGTAAATGTCATGGCAGCCGTGTTATCTTTTGCATCTTATACCCTTCCTATGTTCACTATTTTCGAAATCGTTGAACATTCTAACCTCGCATGCTTACCACAAGATTTCGGGAAATCCATTTTTAGTCCAAGTATTCTTGTGTTTCGGGCATCTTTAATTTCTGTAAGTGTTTTTCTGGCGGCTTCATTACCTGCGTACACCTATTTTTTAGCCTTTGTTGGCAGCATAGCTGGTATCAGTTTAGAGTTTATATTTCCACCGCTGTTTCATATTAAGCTATACTCCCAAGATATGTCGTGGTGCAATATTGTTCTAGATGTTGCTCTATTTTCTGTAGGCATTTGTGTGTCGTTGACAGGAGCTTACTTTTCAGGCCGCTCCATGATTCATACTTACAGCCAACGAATCATGAACCGTTGTTCATAGTGGGAAAACAGGGAGAATTTGCACATGGAGTTAACAACCAACCATACTTGAATAGAGTCCAATACATGTTCTTGATTAAAGATCATTCATTCGTTTCTCTTGTATTTACTGTTCTCGAGAACTCTGTAGTTTATCCTATACACAATTCGAGAGTCGCTCAGTTTTCGTCAATTTATAGGGTTTATATGAAAAACATAATATGCGCACAAAATCGAGTGATGTTATCTCAGCAAAGTAGAGGACAAAATTCAACTTGGTGTTACAGTATGTTTAGGCCGACAGTCTTTTGATGAAGCCTTTCGTGACTCAGTGAAAGAAAATCTAAGGCAGCGAACCCTAGCCGATGAGGATGAGAGCATAATTCCAAGCTGATTGGTTTTCTACAATGCAATTACTAGGTAAAGGTTATACAGCACAGAAATAAGTTGAAAACTATCTCATGAACAAATGCGATTTCCTGATTTGGAATTTAATTAGGACACTTTCCATTTGACAGAACTGACCGGCCAGACCCGTCAGATACAAAAGAAAATGCCACAATTTAGAGGAACACTCGAATGATAATCTCTGGCATTTCTCTGGAGGAGGATATATCATCCTCGAAGTGCCCGGTCTTAGCTGGCTGCGGTCAGTTCCGTCAAATGGTAAGTAGTAGGCACCATCATTGGCTTTACGATCTGTGCTAATTCAGTTTTAGCGAAACAAGTGACTTAAAGAAAGGGTTCAACTATCGTTCCAAAGAACGGTATCCGCGTCCTGGTGTTAAAATAACTAACATACAATGAACGTATAGTCATACCGGTTCACCAATAGTGTTCCAGCTTATTCAGTATCCTTAAAAAATATGCCAAAAAATCTCTTAAAGACAATGGACTCTGTAGCGCAACGGATAACGCGTTGGCCTCCCAAGCCGAATATTATGTTACAAGGGCGTAGCTAGGCGGGTCCTGGGGTGCCCGTGACTCCCCTTTGTAACTTTTTTTAAGCAAACAACCTACAATATTCAGGTGGCAAAAACGCCACAATCTGGTGAGTACCCTCTGTTTGACAAGGTGTGACCCCCCCCCCCCCCCTCCTTTGAAAAATCCTGGCTACGCCCGTGTTGCTGTCGGACCTGTTATTTCATTGATCACCGATTCGTATTATTTTTGATTTGTTTTCCTCCGAAATGAATTGGCCAGTCAGAAACTAAACAAAACTATTCGGTTTCTGGTTCACTTTCACTGAGTTCCGTTCAGGTTTTTTGTTTTAGGGAAGGGGAGGGAAGAGAGGTGTCCGTCCAGCAAGGTCAATTTTTTTGTTGTTGTGGATAAGTTGGGCCATTTGTTTCTTGTTGAGTTTTTATTGGTTTAGGGTACACGTGGGTATTGGTTAGGCCATACCAGTCTTTTCCGTTTTGTTCTTGCCTCGTTTTCGTGTGTCTTGTTGGTTTTTAAGTCAGCAAGGTCATTTTAAACTCGTAAGCCATTTTGCATTATTGTGGTGTTTTTGCCTACATTGAATTCGATGCGGCCTTTGTTCGTCGTGTCTACCACAACCATTTGTGTTCTGCAGCCCATTCAGCATTATTTTGTTTCGAAATAATAAGTCGAGCAAGGTGAGCAAAAACCTTCAGGTTTGGGGACGATTCCGATCTTTCATGATAACGAAAACGGCAACGTCAATGAAAATATAACTTTGATCGTCACGAGACGACTTTGCCGTTGTAGTATAAAAACAACTAATTGAGCAGAGATGCATTCCACTGGTGACCGACCTAATTGCCCGTTTAAACGGTTTCAACATTTGCTTCAATATGCATTCAACACTTAGTTGAACCAAATGTTGGGTGTGTTTGAACAGGTCGCCCAGCATTGTTGAAAGCGTAAAACAATGTTAAAAGTTTGTTGAAAGCGTGTTGACAAGTGAAGCTATGATCTTCGCAGTTATGAACGCAATTTTTACAATTGCGTAGAGAAGCCTGAAAAATTCAGGACTTCAACGGGGTTTGAACCCGTGACCTCGTGATTCATTTCATATACCATTTCATCGTGTTGAATCAAGTTTAAATCGGTTTTTTAAACATTCATTCAACATAGATTCAACCTTTCCTTTCTTCTCGAAAATGTTTCAATGGTCTTGAAGCCGTTTGAACACTCTGTTCAACAATTGTAGAACTAACGCATGCTGACATCAGGCCGCAAAAGTCAATATGGCGTAGTGTATCTGGATGAGAGAGTTTGGTTTCTAGTTCTTAGTTCCTCGCAATCAATGTTGGCACAACTTCATTTTTGCGTCCAACATTTGCCCAACATCCGTTCAGCTTTTGTTGAGCGAATGTTGGTCAAATGTTGAAACCGTTTAAACGGGCCTCAATGACTTAAACGTCTCAGAGGACTTCAAAGTCTCTGGCACAAAAATGGTAAGGGAAGTCACTGTTGCATGCCCACGTTGTCTTTCCATACAGGGCTTCATGTAATGAAATGCATGCCACATGTGAAGCACTATCATTTTTCCTCATTCAACCAATCAATATTGTTTTCTGGCATCCGATCACTGTTACCGTAGCTGTAACTGTTGCTTAACCTCCCTATTTGTACCTGCATTTGAGTCTTGTGGTTTACTCTTTGTTTTATCAATTCAAGTGTTGGGCGTTGGGAGTTCAGGTCGGCCGGGCGACTTGGACCATTAGTTCAGTGATCTTTCTGATCAGGAGAATTATGTGGGGCCTGGCTCTGAGCTACGGCGAGTGTTCTGCCAGTCAAGGTATTGTGGTGAATATGTTAATGGTTTCTAAGGGTCTTTTGTTTGGTTAGGGCCAATCGCTTCAACGTCTTTGAGAAAAGTAGAAGTAGTAAAACACATTTTAATTTCTTTTTAATTCAAAAGCTCTTATTCAACCTACAGGAAATGCTATCTTTTGCAGTAAATTTCTTTTCTGCCTCAGGGCATATATCTTCTAACTTTGCGTAGGAAGTTGTATCCAAATGCAAAATCACATGTTACATCGCTCGAAGCAGTTCGCACTAATACACTGTGAATTTATACACAATTACTAATTCACTGGGTGTAGAATTGAATTATCGAAGAGAGAGAAATCAGAGTTCCACAAATTAGCATAACAACCCCAAAAAATAAGACAAAAATTTCAACGAAAATACTTAGCCATGATAGGTTTTGCCAATAAATCTTAAGGCGAAACAGCGGAGGAAAAACAAACTCTAAACTGATTCCAGCTGAGCTTCCTACCAGAGCTAAGAAATACGTAAAGCCAGAAAGTGACGCTGAGAGAAGAACACTTATAGAAACCAACAGAAAACGGCAAAATATAAAAAATGGATATCGAACGGATTTACCAGCACCCCGCTGTAAATGAGAGACTTTGAGGTTTCCAACAATTTCGAAAATAGTGAACATTGGAAGGGTATAAGATGTAAAAGATAACACGGCTGCCATGACATTTACTGCTCGACGAAATGAACCCTCTGGCAAATTGTTTGTTACAACCTCAGCCGTGTTGGGATGAAATGAGATGTAAGCGACCACTCCTATGATCACGTTGAGGAACGTCATTGTTCCATAAGATACGTTCATGAGGAAATTGAATTTTTCCTTGTGACGCATGCTTCCTTCGATCAGAGGAACAAAAGGCTGTGATAAGTAGCTCGCTACAAGAATTCCTAGGGCTGACGGATACGTACTGGCGTCAAAGTGATTCAAAGAACTTAGCTCCCATTTATGGAACTGACTCAAACTGTACACAAACACCGTGATGAAAATTATTTTAGCAGATAACACTGTTAAGACACTTGTCCATGCTACTTGAGAGAGGTTTCTTAGGAAAATATTTGGAAGAAAGAGAATGCCGCCAATTAGCGTCCAAAGCCAGCAGGGAGCGGGGATATGTGGAAAGGACTTGGCCAATAATCTTCCAACTAAAAGAGGATACACCGAGGCCACAACAAGCAATTCCAGGAACTGTGTAGCAAGGACAAGATGCCCACCAATCTTTGGAAAGAAAGCATGACCCACATCTGCATATGAATTGCGGACGCGAATTCGCTTGCCGGATTTGGTATCTTCTTCGTAGAGGCATCGCACGATAGTCTTTCCAGTGTAATTAGATACAGCAGCAACCAGTAGGAGAGTTATTACAGCCAAATATCCTCCATTTTTGATTGCATAAGGAATCACAAGAATCGGTAATCCTTGAATAGTATTGCTTATATTCCAAAAGGTCTCAAATGAGGAAGTAAGGTTTCTCTCCAATAACGAATCTATCTTGTTTCGATTCTCACCGTCACTGTCATCCAGATTGTCTTCTAAGATGTCTGCTTGAAGAAGCGTGTAATCTCCTTTACTTACGTTTTTTTCAGATGCCATGGGTTGTACTCCTGTTTATTAGGTTAAAGCACCAATCATTTAAGGTCAATTATCGCAGGACATGCAGTTGAACCGATACACAGCGTTTAATTGCACTGACAACTTTCAGTTTGAGAGACTGCATTACGCGGAACAGCTTATATATTTCTGCTCAGCGAGTTATTTTATATTTTGAGTGGTTAATTCTCTTCGCTTTGGAATCAGTACTTATTCACTCTTATGCAAATTACTGCATTGTTTCCCTAAACTAAAATTACCTGGGGAAACTGTGGCTGAAACGAAGCTCAGCCTGTCAAACAAGCACAAGTGACTTGGCGAGTTGTAACAATGAAAGGCTATCACAAGATTTCACGAATCGTACTTGAGTTTAACCCTTGAACTTAAAGCATTGTGGTAAAAGCCTTGACATCTTCCTTGACGTCATAAAGAAAGTACCTTGAATAACTTCGACCTTTGGACCATGAATGAACGCGTAACTGCAGTCACTTTTTCCTTGTTATGGAAATGCTAAGTTAAACGATGTCGAATGCTAAAGTAGACAAAAGTAATCCTACTGCTTTAGTAAAAAAGCACAAGATGGCAAGCGTCCGGCGAAGTCGACGAATTTTTGGGGAACTGAACTTTTCATGAGCCCAACTCGGATGAAGTGCAACATAAAAAATCTGTCGCGAATATCAATCCTCCATTAAATCAAAACCTGGGCAGCTGCTCTCTGACCAAGAATTTGCCGGGTTTTTTTCTTTCGAGTGGTTGGGGTAGGTTTTGTGAAAACAACACTCCTCTTCGCTGTTTTTCTTTCATCATTTTAAAGCCACTCCTACACGCCACACTCTATGCGGGTTAGAAAAATCACTATCAACTTTCGATCGCGCGATTGTTCTTTGGAGCACTTGGTCTATGTTCAAAACTAAACGATAAGGTGTAATAATTCACTTTATTAATTCGAATTCTAGTCCAGCTTCAACTGGATTTGCCTCATGCACTAAGAGACAACGTTCTCACTAGTTCTTCACAAACATAAAGCACCAGCTGAGTTATAGGAACCTCGTATGACCAATCTACTTCTGAAATTAAAAATACTCGAGTGATACGATAACACATGTAGTGAGTCAATGATGGCATTTTAATTCAAAATCACGGTCTTGTAGTGAACGTAAAACGTTTCCTATAGATTCCGCCTATTTGACCCAAGACAGAGAAAACACCTGAGAGACTCAGTGCTCAGATTGGCCATGTTCGATCCCAGCAGGGTGTTAAAGAATACGATTTCAAACTTTGGGTGTTAAAGTATTTTATCTCACGGCGGTCATGTTTTTAACCGAAAAAAAGAAGAAAATCTATCCGAAAAAGAGTTTAATTTTCGGATTTGTTTCCGAAGGATGAGTTTGACACACTAACACAATCGATGTTTCTCTGCACAAGGACCCAACATAAACGCCGAGAAGTCCTACGAAAAAATCCGCACTGCTTCCAGTCGAACACAACAAACTGGCAAAGCCGCCAAGTAAGTGAGTTATTTTAAGTGAGTGATTCCTGAAAAGCCCACCACTCACTCGTGTTCAAGTTCAAATTTCATCATCTCATCGATACTGGTGGTGGACTAACTTTCAAGCCAAACTGACGGAGAGCTCCTTTCTTAACGGGTAAAGTTGTTTGGCACTCTGTCAAGTCACTTTTACGTAAGAAAGGATCAAAAAACAAGGTAATTTTGCTGACATTTCACCAAACGTTGAAAAATTTTGAATTAAAATAGCTTTCTTGTGCGTGAATTCTTATACTCCTAATATTTAACAATTACTCGCTGAAAGCGAAGTGATTATCGGTGAATATTCACCGAGACGAAGTCGAGGTGAATATTCACCGATAATCACTGAGCCTGAGGCGAATAATTGTTTTAGTATAAATACAAAGGTGATTATTTCAAAAAAGAGAAAAAAAAAACATTTCAACGCGAAATCATCTTCACTTACAGTGGCAAAACGACTACTGGCAGCCATTTTGTCCGTCGAGGTGATTATCGCCTGATAATCCGAGATAGCGAGCCAATGAGAGCGCGCGATTTTGTATAATCACCTGTGTGTTTACACTAAAATGCAATAAAGCGAACGCGATTTACTAAGCATTCGCATTTCATTTCGAGGAGGTCAACAGTCGGCTCCACGATTATTTCATATTTCTTACCTAAATGTATTAATACAACGCAGATCTGTGTTCTCATAGTTTTCACACAATCGGCGCATCAGCCATTATTAAAGTTTTGTGGATAATGAATCTGAACTTCCAAAGGGGTCGATCAGATCCCGATAATCCGGCGGGTCGCGATCCTGTCCACATGGAAATTTTAACAGTTCTTGTCCAAGTCCTGAGATAGGCCTTATTTTATGAAATTCCACTAAGTCTTTGAGAGTCTGGTGTGCAATCTGATTGTGGCCGAAAAACTGGTAAGTGTTTTCACTTGTATCGACGAGATAATGCTTACAGCGTTCTGGTGCTCGGTAGGTGATGGTATAACCCCACACACGCTCACTGACACGAACCAAAAACGAACCCGGAGGCTTCTTTGCGAGTAAAGTTTCCGCATCCTGTCGAGATATAATCCCTGGAAAAACAGATATAAAAGCGGGCGTTTTTTGACAAGTACATTTCTAAGGTGCGGATGCCGCTGCAATACGAGTTAAACACAGTTTTCTCTAGGCGCCCTTGGCTGCAGCGACGACATCCCTACATACTTTAGCCATCAGATATGGGCGTGTATGAAAACCGTTGTAGATTTCTCTACGCTTAATTCAACGTCTTTGTCCGGCAATTTTATACTGGTTAGGGTTAAGGTTTACTGTTTTGGTGAAGCGCAAAAATATCGATCGATTAATAACTTTAAAGTGGTACTACGACCAAAAACAAACAATTCTTTTTTTTCTTCGGATTTCAGAACTATGTTAACTAAACACTAAGTGACCCAAGTTTTAAGTTGTGATTTTAAAAAGACACCTGTTTATTTTAACTGGAATTTTCTTATTTATTGGTCCGTCATTACTAACTTTAAAATTTTGAGAGAGCTGGGTCGAGGATAAAATGACGTCAAAGACTCACTAGTTTAAGAATCCAATGCGTGTGTACGCGGCTGAATTAGTATGCAGCACGGGAGTTTCGGGCTTTCAGATTTTTAAACTCGTATTTTGCATATAAAATAAGTTGTGTTTACACGCTGAAATTTAAGCTAGTGAGTAAATGACGTCACTTTCCCTAGATCCAACCCTCTGAGGCCCAATCGGTCAGTTTTGAACGTGAGTAATGGCGGACCGTGAAATCAAAAACTTACACTCAAAATAAACATCCGTTAGATAAAAATCAAAGCTCAAATTTTTGCACGTCAGGTGCCAAAATCTGAAGAAAAGAAGGCGACGATTCTTTGATCATAGTTCCACTTTAAATTTTCGTTACTATAGTGGCCCGCCTTTAGTCACTGGCTTCAATCAAGAGTTTAAAGATCACTGTTTTTTTGACAGGTTTTGACGCCGGGGTTGAAAGCTGACCAGTATTCACGTTATAACGAGCACTACGGTCAAAGATTATGCGTCAAGACGCGCTTGCGTAGCTTTGGCGGGCAGAGCCAGCCAGTTACTGAGCGTACAAAACGAGGACGTTGTCCTCCCAGGCGCCTTGAGTAGCAACCGGAATCTGGTGTTCTGCCTATGTTTCTATGTAAAACAACGAGTTTGAAAGCCTCCCGGCGGTTTAACGTCTGCTCCTGTCGTATGAGGTAATTTATTCTGAGCAGTGAAAAGAGACGACAATGTAATCGTCGTCTGAACTGAAAACTTTTTCCCACCCAGAAGATGAAGAACTAGTGTGGTTAATGCGGTCAAGAAATAATAAGAATCTGCTTCTCACCA
>OX421450.1:46955369-46995369 GCA_949126865.1 Montipora capitata
AGGATCTGCTTTTGTTCCTCTGGGAGCTCAGCCAGTAGCTCAGGATCAACATACATATCTCGCAAAATTTGAGACAACATAGTGGAAGGTCAGCTGTCATGCAAGATATCCAAACCCTGGAAAAGAAAATTAAACAAGGTTAGCTGCAATATGACCACAAAATTCATGGCAAAGTGCACCTCTATAGTACATTGTTAAAAAAGGTGCTCATTGTATCAAACTAAGAGTTATTTGCCGAGTTTCACATATTCCTTTGCATGGACAATACTTACAGAAATCTTATCTCAACTTCAATCTGTAAACTAAGATACTATTTAGACCACAACCTAATTAAAGGATCCCTGATTTCTGATATCACATCCATGAATAAGAATAGAGATCCAAAACATTCAACATTTAATGCAGATTAATAAGGATGGCTGCAATTAGAGGGTGAGGCTAAATGGCGTGGGTGGGTGGGTCCACGAGTATACCGACTTATCCACGCTAGGCGGAGTGATTTTACTACTGCAAAAAAGTTTACAAAATTAAGACCTCCTTCCGCTAGAGGTTGGTACATGACCGTTCTTTTTATTTTGTCTTTTCTTGTTTTTCCACAAGAATGAAAAAAGCTCTGTTTGAACACTTTTTAAAACTAAAGATGGAACCGTCAGCATGGACGCTGCATAGACTAACTGAGAAACTCCTAATGATTTAGCTAATAAAGACCTTCCGTATATCGTCAAATCCCTGGAAAGCCACAGCTGCAATTTGGTTTTCATTCTTCGAATTCTGCTGAGAAAGTTCTCTTCGCTGTTCTTATTTTGATTATACGATAGAGACGTGCCCAGAACTTTAATAGGGTTCTTTGTGCTTTTAAATTCTAGTATTATATTGGAGTTACTATGTTTCATTGTACCTAACCACATTGCCTTGGTCTTTTTTTTATTTAACTGTAAACCTGAGACCGTGCCGAACCATTCAATTGTTTGAAGGTGCGATCTAAGAGAGTCCGTGTTGTTAGTTATTATAGTACTGTTGTATCGTCTGCAAATTGTAAAATTTTTACTTCTTGGTTGTTTGGTAAATATATGCCCTCGCATTTCCTGTTTTGACGTATCTTAAGGGCTAACAACTCGACTGCAAGAATAAATAAAGACAGGCTGAGTGGACAGCCTTGGCGAACTCCCTTGTTATTTCGAAATAGTTTGTCATAAACCCGCCATTTACCACAGAGCTTTGAACACTGTTGTAAAGAAGATTATTTTAATACCTATGGTGGCTTGAAATTCCTTCTTAAGTGCAACTATAACGCGGCCTCCATAAATAATGATTTACCTACTTTCTATCGGCAACTTTAACAATATTTTCAAGAGTTTAAAGATAAGACTAATACACTTTCATATGGTAAGTTCCTGCTATGGAACAATGAGGCAATAACCATTGATAAAAAAAACGCTTTTCTAGAAATCTTGGTTCAAGAAGAACATCCTCTCTGTACAAGATATCCTAAATGCTGATGGAAACTTCCTAACATTCCAAGAATTTCAAGACAAGTTCAACATAAAAACAAATTATCTCCACTACTTCCAACTCACAGCAGCGATTCCAACCGACTTGAAGAAAAAAGCAAGGGAATGCGAAGCTCCCTCTCACGAACTACTAAATACTACTACGGTATCTTTGTTTCCTGGAGGCAGTCTTGTAGATTTGGCAGACATGCGCTGCAAACACTATTATAAAATTTTCAATAAAAACCCCTCAGTAGAACCAACTGGTATCAAAGCCTGGAAAGTCAATTATGCCGATACTTTTACAGAATGGAAGAACAAATTTTATTTTATATATCAATCAACAAGAGACAACAAGTTAAGACAGTTCTCTTTCAAATTTCGATTAACAGGTGACGCAACCTGTATCTTTTGCCCTAACTCAGACTCAATAGAGCATACTTCCCTAGATTGCTCCGAGATAAAATCATTCTATTCTGAAGCGTTAGTGTGGCTTAACCGCGTAAACGATACCGAAATTAATCTCTCTAACGAGCAAATTACTTTTAATGAAATACCCGACTTTCATCAATTATCCGAATACCTAAGACACAGACTACACTTGTTTGTTATTCTTTTGAAACAATATGTCTACAGTTGTAAGTGCTTTTAGAAAAAACCGATCCAGAAAGAATTCCAAACAAAAATGTTGATGCAATGGCAAATAGAGAAATGTGCTCTTTACTAATTGTGTTTCTCCCCTCTGTAAAATTATTACTTCAAAAAGGAGGTAAAGACTAGAAGCGATGCACTTGCAGTTATACTTCAATCTATCACTGCACGTAAGAACCATTGTGTTGAAGGTAGATTGCAAGTAATTCTTACTTGTTCTTTTCTTTTATTCAGTTAGCATTGTTCTTTTCTCCCAGTTGTATTGCATCTTTTGTATTAGTCAATGTAATGTAAATTGTGTATGTAAAAAAATAATAAAATAAAATAATAATAAAAAAGTGGGTGGGTGGGTCGTGGGTCGTGGGTCATGGGTGGTGAGTCATAGGTCATGGGTTAGGTTTGTTTCCAGATAAAAAAAATATATATATATTATTTTAACCAAACACCTTTTATGAAACTTGGATTCGCTCTGATGAAGGGCTAACGCTCGAAACGTCAGCTTTTAGAATCCGTTGATAAAACCAAATTTTTGTATACCTTGTGCGTTTGCCGAGAATGAATGCATTAATTAAAAAAGAAAACTGTATTAAACTCGCGTGTTTGTTCCGGAACTCACGCTAATGGCATAACGTGGCGTTACCCAACAACTTCGATATAACGATCTACTGCTTTTTGTCCGCATTTCAAGTAAATAAAGAAAAGAACAACTGATCAACTTTTGGGAAACACGAAAAAGCTGTGTCATGGCTGCAACCGAACTTTTGAGTCATTTTCTAGCAAACATCTCATGGGATTTTTGTCTTCATGTTTGGTCATGATTTATTGATTTCATGAAAGCTAAGGATCAGCCGTCATGCAGCCGCCTCGTAGCAACCGTGCGGTTGTTCGTTTGGTAGCGTGGGAATGCTCAAGTATGATTGGTTAAAAATAGCTGAAATGCACATCTTTGCCAAAAGCCTTGCAGTAGTAGCCTTCGTCATGGAGGATACGCTGGTGAGTTGGACAGGATCTCGGACCCATGACCCACGACCAACTACAGTACCCACTACTCACGACCCACAACCCACGACCCACCCACCCATGCTGATTACACACTCTCGCAATTAGAATCATAGCTTCACTTGATGGCAGAGATACCGGAAAGACTCGTGTATAAGCCGAACCCCCAACTTTCAAGCAAGGTGGTCATTTGTTCGCAGATGTCAACAATAAACTTGACGAAATCTAATGTTGTGTATTTGCAGCAACATTAATAAGTTAATCAACCCTGAAAATACCTTTTAAAAGTTTCTTTTTAATCAATTTCCCTATTCCCTGTGACTGACAACTGTTGTCTTCATTGCTAAAGTCCACAGTTGAAATGAGAACAATAGAATTTGCACGAAAAAAGCGCAGGAGAACGATGCAAAACGTTTGCTTGGTAACCACGCAGGCATTTAACGAGCAAGTCTGGACATGGAAACATTCGTTTTCACATCAGCTGTTGGGTGGATATCATGTTTATCAAGACGTGTGGAAACCATCGATCAGAGAAAAACTTGTCGTTAAAGGAGAAACACACTGAGAAAGTAGTGAAGGGCAATGAACGGCAGTCAATTTGCCTCGCGAGTTCTCCCGAATAGCATGGTATTTTCTTGCACACAGTGGGGAAATCAGTGTTGAGGTGATCGGTCATAGAAGCAGCTGTGCGGAGGAATGAAGATTCCATGCCAGTTGGAGTTTAACTGCTCAAACAAAGTGCAAATGGTTTAGAACCTGAAGATGCCACCACTTCTACCGAAAGCAGTGATCAATAGAAGGTTTCAGTATGTTTAATCTTTAGATACTGAAGGTTTTCAGTTCAATTTGTGATCCCCACATGCCAGTTACTCCCTCTGAAAGCAATGGTCTCATGTATAAGCCGCACCCGTGATTTTTCGCCCAAAACTTAAGCAAAAAAGTGCGGCTTATACACGAGTCTTTATGGTAATTAAAATAGGCACGCATTGCGTACGTGTGGTAGTACAGTAACTTGACACAATGTATTATTCCATAACTGTCAACTGAGCTGTGTTTTGTTTACCACAAGATTCAAGCTGTCTTTGCGTAATATGTAGCTCTAATAGTACACGATATTGTTTTGGTATTGTAATCATTTCAGTACCATGGTAGATGTCTAAGGTAAATAGCCCCCTGACAAGACATGTGGTTACTAGTAAAAATTAATACTAAATCCAAAAAGATTGAAGAAATAAAAGGGAATCGAGAAACATTGGCTTTGAGGCTGAGGGCCAGAGGGCGAGCAAGAGAGGCTCTGCAGTAATCATGTCACCGCAGCCCAAGTTTCTTGGCAAGTCACTCTGGTCAAACTGGTTCAAGGAACACACATATCATATTTCTGACAGGGTGAAGGTCATGATAGAGACTTGGCCTGGGTTTCAAACTGTCTCCAAGCAATGGCTTGCACATACTCAATAAGGACAATGCGTTTTCTGCAGGGTCCTTTCCTTCTTGGTGTCGAGTTAAGAAAGGCTTTTCTGGCAGGGTGTGGCAGATCATTAAATAGCAAAATTCCAGTTAAAATAAAAAAGTGTCTTTATGACATTAAGGCTTAAAACTTGGACCACAAAGTGTTTACTTGACATGATAGTTTTGAAATCCAAAGAAAAAAATATTTGATTTTTTTCATCATTATGATAGTACCACTCTAAGTGGTGATTGAGAATAAAATATTGTCATCAGCAACAAAATTTGCAACAAGAAAAACAACACACATTGTGTAAATGTTGTGCCGCAGATATAAAAGGCTACCATTGGCAAAAAACATTTTGGGAAACTTTTGCTACGTTCAATTTTTCTATTGTACCTTTGGCTGCACAAGTAAATCGCAAATTTGAAAGTGACATTTGTTCAGCGGCAGTCTGATCACGTTGCAATGTATGTTACTAAAAACTCAGGAAACAAAGGACACATCTGTGACAAAGTGATGGCAAGACACCGGCTTTTTGTCTTTGTTATGTTTTTTTTCTTTCAAGTGTTATAAAGTTCAATGAAAAACATGCGAATTCAACAGGAAGATCACAATCATCCAACTCTTGAGGTTGACCATTGTTTCTGCTAACTCAAAAATTCACTCTCCCAGGCAAGGTTATTTATCACTACGTAATTCCATCGTTTTGGAAAAGGAGCTGCTTTATTATTCACCAGCGTCACAAATAGCCCATTCACGATATATTAAAATTCAGTCCTAAGCAAAAGACATCACCTCGAGGCTCTGGGGAATAAATTCTTACAAATCCTTTTATCTATTCCAAGAGCCTCGAGATGATGCCTTTTGTTTAGGACTGAATTTTAATATATCGAAAGTGGGCCATTCTTGCCCATTTTTGGGGCTTGTGGACATTTCCTGAAATTCAAGCATATACTTCCAAAAGACCACTTTATCATCGTAATTTATGCACACACTGAAGGCCTATTGCTTCCACGGACTTTCACTCTAGACTTACACTCTTACAACCAAGTGACATAGTGTGTAATGCTTTTTCAGTGCACTACCACAAAAAGGCTACTTCTTACTTAAGACATTAATTTTTGAAGTATAAGAAATAATTATTGTAACCTTGACAAACCAAAATTAATTGCCAACGAGCAAGCCGAGCGAAGACGTGAGGCTTGCGAGACGGCCAGCTTAATGCCGCGCGAAGTATTGAAGCAGGCAGAAAAATTCTCGATCGTTGTGTGAAAAGTGTAATGTAAGGCTATGTAGTGTAATGTAAGATTCCCTAGAGATTTTAGTAAGGACCAATGAAAGCGTGTGTTTTGATACTCGGAGGTGAGTGAAAACACATTTTTCCCATTTTCCTGACCATTGTGTTGTGTACACTTGCTTTGAGTGTTCTTTAATATCTATTTTCGAACCATCGTGTTCTTTATTGAGTGAACGAGCTCAAAACTAAACCGGCGTACGTGTTCTTACAGGCCACTGTTGTCAATTTTGGATTTCGGCTCGCAATTAGAGCACTTTGTTTTTCGTTTTGTAACCATTGAGTCGTGAACAATTTAATTTAATTTAATTTAATTTTCAAAGAAAATATGCTGTCTGCAAAGTACAAAATTAAACGATCAATTTGACTTGTAATTCATGGCTGCATCTTGCAAAATAAAAATTCTACAAGTGAAACAACTTTCATGTGCGAGAGAGTTTGACTGGCCCGTTACATGCTCCACACTGAAAAGTCTGAAAACGCTTTGGTGATTTTTTACATAGCACTGATTTTATTCAACTTGATTACTGTATATTCCTGTTAAAATTATGGCCGTTCAAAAACTACAGCAGTACTTTCCATATTATTGCAAAACACGTTGACATCTACATTGTTGTTGGAGATACAAAGTGTGCAATTTCTATTAACTACATGTAGATAAGTTGAGTTGCAGTACTTTCAAATAAAAAAATTACAACTACTGTTGGGTGTTTTAGAACTCGGACACAAATCTGTAAACTATGTATTATATTGACTGCTTCGTTGGCACTTAGCGATAGCTACTACTAGTATAATATTTAAAAAAACTTCACTTGCCTTAAACAAAATGTATACTTGTATCACTGAGTTTGTTTCAACAGCATTCCAATATATAGAAAAACCATAGAGAGACAAGTCAGCAAAAGGCAAAGGACACCAAACATCAGCAAACAGCAGAGTACATTATTATGCATCAAATGCTGACTGCTACATCAAATGCTGTGCTAGAACAAAATCAATCAATACAAAATTATAATATTATCAACTATTTGCTGCAATAAAATGTTATGACTGATACAATAGTGTTACTAACTAAAGTCATCATAATCATATAAGAACTTTATTAAATTATGAAAACCATGACAATTATTAAAAGTGGTTATGGTATCAAGACTTGAATAAATCACTGTATCTTACATGCGCAGGAAAACTGGACTGAAATGTTGAACGGCTAAAAATACAGTCTTTTTTAATAAACAATGAAGAGGAGTTGGTAGATGGAAAAACAATGTTCACATGTAAATAACCTTTGAATACAGTCTAGAACAACAAAATTTAAGAGTTTCTTAAAAACACTTTAATTTGTAAGACGGTAATAATATCATGTATGTTAATGCTCCAGTTACAATCCCTGAATTATTATTTTTTATAATACAAATTATCAATACCACTCTGAACACCAGATGTGTACATAATGTTTAACGAAATCTCTTCCTGGATCAAACAATGAAATGACCCTTTTTTTTACTTGTTTTTCCTTGTTATTAATCAATAGGAAATTGAACACTTAAGGAACTACAACAAAACACTGGGAAGAAGTCTACCAATGTCTTACTAGTCAATTTACATTTTACAACATAAGGAATTATTATGCTCGTTTGTGCTTTTGAAATGACCAGCACAGGTTCTTTAACTTAAGAGTACAATGAAAGATTCTTTACCGAGGGGGACATTGGGATTTACGGTTTTGCGGTTTTGGCTAGTTTTTAGATAGGTTTTTCGGTTTTTGTGCCAAAAGACTTCGGTTTTTGAGTTTTGGTGTTCATTGCGGTTTGCGCATTTTGTTGAAAATACGAGCGGTTTTTCAGTTTTGTTATGTGATGTGCTTTTTGGGTTTTCCTATTTTGTCCTTTTTGGGTTCCGGTTTCTCTTAGATTTGAGCGGCAATTGATCCCGAATAGAGACTGCTGTTTATTTATTTATTTTATTTATTTAATCTTTATTTAACCACGGTGCAATTCATCAGCAATATAAAAACCATATGTACAATTAAAAATTTAAAACCAAGTATAGATAAAACTATGTAAAGTACATTAACTATCTTACTCAATATCATACAACAAAAGCTGCTTTCCATGAATGCCGTGTTTAGAATAATGGCTTAGATAACCTTTTGATTGAGGGACTCTGCTTTCCTTAGTTTTAATGGCAAACTGTTCCACAAAACTGCGCCACTATAGCTAAAGCGGTTTTTTTGTAGTAGTTCGTGCGCGGTTGCAGAACATTTACCTTATTCACAGAGTCTCTCAAACAAAAACCAGAATCGCGATGGACAAATTTCGAGCAGAGATACTCAGGTGCTAGTTCCTATAGGGACTTAATTACCATTGTTGCTCTTTCAATTTGCCTTTGAGACTAGGGATTTCCATCTTAAGGGTTTAAATAAATTGTTGACAACAGTGTCATAGTTAGAGTAGGTCAAGACACTGGCTGCTCTGTTTTGTAGTTTTTGCAGTTTGTCCTGCAAAGTTACTCCACAGTTTCCTCAAACAATATTGCAGTAGTTGAAATGAGGTTGTACTAGGGCCTGATAAATAGAAGGTAAGGTCCCAAGGTAAAGGTAGGTAAAGGTACGCGTTACTTAACGTCGGAAGTTCCTTTACTCTCTAGGGGGTACTCTCCCAGGAAGCCGACGGTGCGCTCATTTTACCCCCCTCTCTCCATCAGTGCTCCGTTTTAAGGGTATTTAAAGCTACTTAGGCTACACTGAAAGGAAAGAAGTCGAAACAAGGATGTGAGATCCGGGGATCGAACTCGGGACCTAATGCACCAAGGCTGCGCACTAACCGACTGTGCCACCCTTGCTCCTTGCACTAACCGACTGTGCCACCCTTGCTCCTCGATCCAAGGGGACAAGATGCCTGTTTTCACTCATGTGACCAGTAACCTTGTTTTTCCTCCGAAACAAAAGAAAACGTTTGAGTGATAATAGAGCTGAATTCCTGGAGACGTCACATGAAAACACTCTATAGCCGCGAAACGCTTTACGGAAAATGAGCCCATAAAGTCCGGGCTCGAGAGAGTGGCAGAAATAAAGCCTATGTCTTTAGCAGATACTAAAAGATATGAAGGCTTTAGACAAGTCCATGACATTCATAAATACTTTGATGAACTAAAGTGTTAGTGTAGTTTGCTCTGTATGCCCACTTGTCACCATTGTATCAGTTTTCTTACGGTTTTGTATGCGGTTTTCGGTTTTGGCCGAATTTTTTTGCGGTTTTTCGGTTTTGGATGATTTTTTCTTCAGTTTTGCGGTTTCTAATACACCCCAATGTCCCCCTCTTTACCCCGTTTCACTGATCACATCTGCCAAAATGAGGTGTTGGAGCCAACACATTTATGGTAACCACATGAAAACAATTTTGTCTAAGGGGCTCTGTACTGAAAATGGGAAAGGTATCAAAAAATGATCCCTTGATTGAGTTGTAATGGAAGCTTTGTGCCATAAATGGTATTTATAAACATCAAAATCTTTTACAATTTGGCCTAAAGTTAGTAACATGTTAGATACAATACAGTACGTTTATAAGCATCCCCCAAAAGGGATTTTCAATACCAATTTATCAAAATAAATACAAAGGGGTGTGGTGTAAATACACAATCAAATTATATATGTCAACTTCCTCAACGCTCCGATATTTGCTAAAGAAAGTCAATTTCTTTGTTATGAAGCTGTCATCATAATAAAAAGAATCAATGATACAACACTTTCTTTAACAATTGTCGGTAAAAGGAATAAATTTAGCAGCATAAACTCCCAAAACACGGAAAAATGTTAATGACCAGTCAAGGAGTTACCGAGTGAATAGGCTAATTTCATGTCATGTTAAATCAGTCTTGACCACTTCACTTTTACAGTTTTAACTTCCTCGTGAAAATTGATGAGGAAATAAGGACATATTCGGTGACAATGAATGAGAAATATGAGCAAGCTCAGCACATACAACGAGCCAACGTTTTTTCCCAACTTACTTAACTTACTTTTTATCGTAATCACTCGAAAATGTGAAACTGTGGTCTAAAAACAGCGAGCGAACATTAAGCTTAATTCCCTTCAATACTGTAAGTCGCTTTCGTCTGAGCATTTTTTTTTTCAACGACTCCCAGGAAAATCATTACCATGTTTTTAAATTTGTCGATACAGATGTCCAAATCGAGGGAGAGCTTATCTATCGACATTTCGATTTCTCGATTCAATGCCGAATGAATATTGATTTCGAAAGTCAAAAGTTTTGCCTGTATACACAAACGGAACAATGAGATTTTACCAAACAGAGACATCTTTCAAGGTAACTTTGAAGTCAAGTGCTGCAAGGAAACGCTCAGTGTTGACCTAGGCTTAAGAAAAATCGCGAAAATCAAACAGAAAAATTGTCTTATGATGCAGATTGATGGGGGCCAATTTGCAAGCAGGCAGCTCGGCCATGTTCTTCCGATCAAAAGGCTAATTTTAAATTACGATGATTTATTGTTCCTGGGATCCGATATTAGAGATGCTTACCTTTGCGGCGTGGTATCTGATCCAAAATGACTTTTTTATAAAACAAACAGAAGGCTTCCTTTTACGTTTTTCTTTTTGAAATTGACATCGACATTCCTTTCGATAATCGACCCTAGCCCCACCGGTTTAGCAACCAATTGTTCTCTCTGGCCAATGAGATATCGAGATTGAACGAAGGCTTCGAGCTGGGGGAATTTTTGCCTTGTTAGCGTTTAACGACTTCTCTAATCAGTTGGCCGAGAATAAAGTAATGAATACAGTGAAACGGCATTGCATAATCATAATCAACTATCTCGATCTGAAAATTTGAACGCGATATACCGGAGAAGCTCTGAGAAATGATGCTTTGAAAATTCCAAAGTTCACAGTAAATGTATGGATCTTTAATTAGCTAGCGCTTTTGCCCCTCATGAAGTCAAAGTCAAAGTCAAAGTCAAAGTCAATTTATTTAAGGTCGGTAGTTCCTTCAAGTGAAGCTATGATCTTCGCAGTTATGAACGCAATTTTTACAATTGCGAAGAGAAGCCTGAAAAATTCAGGACTTCGACGGGGTTTGAACCCGTGACCTCACGATTCTCTAACCAACTGAGCTATGAAGCCACTGACGTTGGGAGCTGGTCATTTGTGGGTTCTAATGGTCCCGTGAGGAATGAATCAATGATGAAATGGTATATGAAATGAATCATACATGAACTGCTGAAGTACTATTTCAAAAACGAACTTGCGAGTGTTTCATCAAGGTTTCCAAACACGAGAAAACTGATGAAAGCACGAGGCCGCAGGCCGAGCTGAGTGCTTTTATTGTTTTCGAATGTTTGGAAACCCTGAACGAACGTGATGTTTTCTGTAGAAAATATCTTGTTACTTCTTATTAGAGAGGGTGTGAATAAAGGTTGTTTTTTCATGTTGGTGTCTTTGTTGTATTCAAATACGTGTTATTAATATTCAAATTAAGAAATGAGTTCACTAGTTCACTAGGCTTTGATGCTTTATCAAACTCAAGGGTTTGATATTACATGAAACTCATGGATACCGCGTCATTCCAGTGTTTCACCGGGGTTTCAAACCACATGCACGTGACGAAATTGGCGTCTCTTGATTCGATGATCATCTTATGAATAATTAATGATTTGAGAAACTGCAATATCAGTGTCGAATCAGTGGAAGCCGACGGTGTGCCTTTTATAGAAAATATGACGTAAATATCATCAATGAACTCACGAGTTGCAAATCATACAAAAGTTACAATTATCCTTTATCAAATCTAAGAGGTTCATACGTCGTAAGCAGTTGATATCTATATTCCCTTGCTTGAATTTCGATGGTAACTGAACTGGTAAACTCAAAAAATTATTTGCTTCAGTTTTCTATTACTTGGATATTCTCATTCAAATGTCTTCCATATTTTATTTATTGACAATTTGTAAATAACCTTCAAGTTGTTTTCCTTTTTGTTTGTTTTTTTCCTTTAATTTTATCAACACATTAGAGAGATTTAAAGCATCGCGTTTTCGTGAAACGGCAAACGCGAAACGGTGGGCTGCTACTTTTTATAAAGGCATGAAATTTATGTTATTCTGACTCCTCTCTCTTTTAAAAAGTTACTTGATACCTGCTGCTAACACGCAAGAAATGAGCTCATATCAAGCGAGCTTCTTACATTTTTGGAAAAATTTTAGTCAAACGTTTGCCGTTTACTCTAGGAGCATCTGTAATCCCGTGTGATGAAAGCAAGCCGCCCCATCTAGATGTGTTAAGGGGGCCCTAAGGAACATACCAAATGTTGTCGGCAATTTTGTA
Organism: Montipora capitata; assembly: GCA_949126865.1. Lineage (NCBI taxonomy): Eukaryota > Metazoa > Cnidaria > Anthozoa > Scleractinia > Acroporidae > Montipora > Montipora capitata. The sequence continues at coordinate 46,967,594 of OX421450.1, forward strand.
ACTCAGTGCGCCGACGGATTTTACGGGGGGTGAAAAGTGTGACCTCAGAGTCGAACTCGGAAACGAGGCTTGACCTTCAAATGCTTTGTAACCATTAGTCAATGGTTGCGAATCTTCGACAAAAATTCTCATACTTTAAATTGGGGGCTATGTGAAACGCATATGCCTATCAGTCCTAGAATCAGCCAAGGCTTAACGCGATTCATCACTCGAGTAGAGACAATTGGTACTTGGTGAGTAATTGGGATGGCTCTTATCCCTTAAACTTCTCTCGAGTTCGCACCTAGAAGCTGCATCTCTGCGCTCTTAAAGGTTAGGAAGGCCAGCCTTCACAATGCCAATAAGTGAAAGGCTGCGACTCTGCACACGCTACAGATCTTCAACGAGGTATTTGGGGATACCGCCCCACACCGAAGATTGTGACAACACATTTTCAGTTGTGACTAGGAAAAGGAAGCAGAGAGGTGCATCTCAACCTTATTATTCTTGTTCTTGGACTTGCAAAACTACGGTGCTTCCTGGATTCCATGCATAGAGTGGAGCTGACATAATAGGACGCTTTGCAGGTGTGATTTTTTTTTTGTTGATTACTTCTCTCTTTCGTCTATAACCCACACTTCAAATATACATTCATTTTATTCATCGAGTCCTTCTTGCGTAGATCCAAGACTGGACTAACTGCACTCCTAAGAACGTGCAATGCGCAACACCGGCGCTGATTATTCTCGGCTCAGTCAACATAGAAAGTCGATTGACTGCCGGAGAGGTAGAGCATTGCATCCGGCATCGCCGAGGTCATGGCCGAATCCCGTTGAGGCCACATGAATTTTCCAGGTGTCAATATGAGACAATTACTTCAATTGTCCATACAAGTGCCTGGATCATTTCTCTCTTTCGGAAGCTATTATGTTGGAAAGCATTCCCAATTATACATTGGCGAGACAGGTAGACGACTAGGCGACCGATTCCGCGAACACCTTCGCGATGTTGAGAAGAATGACAAAGATGCATCTAAGCCAGTCGCTCGTCATTTTATAATTAATCTCCCTAACCACTCCAAAAAACACATGGCTATCTGCGGCCTTTCCCTACATCTAGGTACGACGGAAAGTCGCAAGAATCTGGAACAAAAATTCATCTTCCAAATCGGCACCCTTAATCCTCACGGTATTAACGAACGCTTTTCATTTAACTAATATAAACCTATTTTTAACGTTGCCATGCTACCATCGATAGCGTAGCTCCTACTCTACTATAAAAATTACACGTAACCCACCGGCTATTCCTCGATTCGCTCTGAAGAAGGGCTAACGCTCGAAACGTCAGCTTTTAGAATCTCTGTACGGTGGCCAATTTACATTATCAACTCCGTTGATAAAACCAAGCTTTTGTAAACAACTTCCCCACCGACGCAGCACCACAGTTTCTTTAGAAACTACCCCCTTCTTTCCCAGAAGCAGATGAGATTAGTGTAACCGCACTTGCAGTTCCGGGTAAAATCGCGCAACCCACAGCAAAGACCGCTGCCGGAATTGAGAAATTAGTCTACATGCTGTACCAGCCTAAGACGCTTAGCTCCAACGTTAAAGACCAATGTAATCCTCCATCTAATTAAGGAGCAATTTTCCACCAATAGATGTCAATGTCGCGAAGCGGGACTTAAATGTACCGATCTCCGCAGCTGCAATGATGCTGAAGATGATGGAAGCTGTGATAATGATGCTGATAACGATGACCATGAGTCATCTGATCTTCATAATGTTGATGATGATCATGACGACGAAGATGATAAAGAAGAGGATGAGGAAGACGAAGGAGATGAATAGGATACCTCTTATCCATGTCAGAGAGTTGTGAAAAAATTGCATTTGGCTGAACTGACTTAGTTGTAAAAAGTAGGCGGTGCAAAATATGCCAAAGGCATTTCACAAAAAATGGCTCCTTTGCATGTTATAATGGACACGAGATCAGATTTATTACTGTTTTGTTACAGGCTGTCTAAGTTACACTCCAATACATAGTATAAGTAATATTGTGACAATATGTCGACACTAACAATCAAGGCATTATGTGATCCAGCCTCGTTTTTACGTTAGCGCGGTCACGTGATCCGTTTTATTACTGTTACGTGTCAGATACACTCCAACTTTTCGTGGTCAATGCTACTAACAGCTTAATCCCACCAGAGTTAGTGGAGGGGACTAACTCTGATCCCACACTTTGATGCTTTCACTACGAAAGTTCACTACAGTTAGTTAATCCCTGTCGGGTGGGGTTGGATTCTAGATTGGAGACCAGCGAGATATGCGACATGTGATTGCCTTTCGTAAACGCCATATTATAGTACATTGCAATGGCTTTTTTTACTAACGGAGTCCTGACCATTCATAACTTTAGCAAACATAAAGCTAGGCGTAATCATTGATTATGAAGTGCGTTCGTTGGGACAACTAAATTTGCGTTCTCCTATTGTCGAACGCAATAAATGTAACTAAAATTGCTTTTATTGAATGTGAGTACATACAAATAAAGTTGATTTATGAAAACGACTGAAGTCAGTTAACGCAGTAAGAAACTAAAACGTCACAGGAATGCATAGCCTGCGATAGCATACGGTTTTTTCAGCTTTAGTTTCACCCGTCGAAAAAAAAACTAGAACTGAAAAAACCGGATGCTATCGCAGGCTAAGGAATGCAAAGATAAGAAAAAAAACTGCTTTGCTAATATCCTTAATTTATCTGGCTTTTTCGATTGAAATTTTTGCTACGTGTGTTATGGCATTTATGCCCGGGTAACTTGAAGGTAATTATTGAAGTTTTTGAAGAACGGATTGGCTAGTCCAAAGTCCCCATGAAAACGCTTAAAGTCATCACAATAAACCTTCCTCAGTGCTTTTACTACGTCTCTTGTGACTCTCAGTTGGCTTCAGGGATCACTTACATTTGTAACCAACCTTCACATTTTACGCAAACAGCAGCACACCAACGTAAAACGTCACCGACCGTTCTTGTCGAGAAGCCTGGCACGACAGAGTGATAAACATTATTGTTTCTATGGCAACTCTGCCAAAAAGAGCCACAGAGGTCATGGAGAATGGAGAGGACTTCGCAATGGCGCAAAGGTGGTGAAATCGATAAAGACACTGTTCATCTTCTTCTTTGTATTTACTAGTAGTAATCTAAAAAGATTTTTGATGGGTTCTGCTTAGTTGCATTACACGATTTTTGGCAAGTGGACGGAGGACAAATACCAAGAGTGCTAAAAAAAATAAAATTGGCGGAGGTTACAACGGTTTGTGGCAGTAGCTACTCTGTACTAGCTAGTAGTATACTTGGTGGTATTGATTTAACTGGAAAAAAGACATTGACGACACAAGGCTGACGACCACAAGTTCACTGTTGTCCAAGAAGCATTGAAATTGTTTCAGCTGGAAAGCAAAAAAGGATAAAATTTATCGTGATATCTCTTTCATATTTGCGAGTTGTAATTGTCACTGACACAAAAGCTGTGCCTTGATACACATCTCAACATTTTTTCACCATGGATAGCCCAAGAAGAGAACGGTAAAGCTTTCTAAGGCTTATTGCATCAACAAGGTCTCTGCAAGACAAGGTTTCTTTGGCTGCAATTGCGTCTAAAATTGTACTGATTTAGCGTGTTGTGGGTTTCCGTGAAGTGTTCCTCACCCGCTGACATACACCTTATTTTCCGTGCAAAAAGATCTTTGGGATGCCCTTTTTCTTCTATGGTTCACTTTATTTACTCGAGATATAAACAGAACATTGAACTGGGAGTACATGGAATCAATTTGACGTTGAATTGTGTGCACTTATTCCATGGAAAAGTACGAGAATTTGGGTTTAGTCGGCGAAGGATCGTACGGTATGGTCATGAAATGTAGGCACAAAGAATCCAACCAAATTGTGGCGATCAAGAAATTCATCGAATCCGAAGACGATAAAATGGTAAAAAAAATTGCCCTGAGAGAAATACGAATGCTTAAGGTAAGGTTAAAATTAAATTATTTGTTTGATATGTCTGTAGAAGCGTTTCCGTTTAAGAAAAATGTGCCAATTTCGAGGAAATTGTGTGCGTGTTGTTTACGGAGAGTAAACATGAAAATCGTTTGGCTTATTGGATTTTTGGGTAATGTTATCCTGGGGTTTATTGGGGTAAATTGTTGTTATTATTGCTGTATTTCCGTTCTGTGAGTCTGCTGTATGTATGGGTTCAAACTATTGGAATATTGGTCTTAAAATCTTAAATGATTTCCTGTTATCGACATCCATTGTTCAATAATGTGCAAACGTAATTTGCTTTGTGAATGAAAGAGGTTTGCTGAAAAACGCAATATTTTGTCAGTAATATCTGAATTAAATATTAAGTACATCGTTTTTGCCTTTAGTTTTCTGCGGTAGGAAATTAAGACTTTATTAAATGCTCTTTATAGCTTTTAAAAGCTAACCAGCTGTAAAGGTTTTCAACTATCCTTAAAGGGGACGACAAAAATGCAAGTTGGTTGCTTTGTGGAATCGCGGAATGACTTAAAACATATTGAAAAAATAAAGGGAAACTGGATGAAGTTAGATGGGGAAATTGGCTTTTTTCATATTGTTTTTTTTGTTTTGCTTTTTTTTGCTAATTGCCTTGCAAGAGTGTAGTTTATTGCCTGAAATTTGGATGTGATGAAACAAACATTATTCAATTAAATATAGTTACTTAAAGAAGTGCATTTCAGGAAAGAGTAAACAACATTAGCCCATTCCCTTAAACTGAAGGTCTCATTGTGTAACTTCAATTCTTGATTATTTTTGTATTTTTTGGTAAATGTTGACTGTAAATTTAAACTTTTGATGCAAATCGGGTTCCTATAAATCTCTGCAAGAAGTGTTTTATATTTCTCATTTGTTACATGTTGATTTTCATCAGTTAATGACAGCCAGGACTTCCTTTTCCCCAACTAATGTTCTACTTGATGTTGACATTGTCAATTGAGCAAACCTATTAATATTTTAGGGAGCTTTTAACTGGCTATCAAGTTTTTCATTCTCACTGCACACACATTTGGGACATTAGGTTGGTCTGAAAGCCTGTTTTAAATTAATTTTGTAGTTGTGCTGAAACTCCAATGGAAAAAAAATTGAGGGACATTGAGTTTAAAATCCCTTGTTCTAAGCACAACAAGGAAAAAAGCTATTAAAACCTATAGAAAAGAGTTTACTCCATGTGTGAGTTTTCCAGAATGCTGAAGACAATAATTTGGTCTTCCAGGGTGACTCATGTAGGCCTTTTGATTATATGGGTTACTTGCAAAAATGGTTAACCTTGCATCAAGGCTAAGTTGAAAGAAAGGTTAATCTCAACAACTGAGAATTAAAGTATGCATTGACCTTTGGGACACCATATAACATCAAAGGAGTGAGTGAGATATAAAAAGTTCGTAAAATGACTTTTTTTTGTTAGTTGAGGTTTTTGTCAAATCATGGCCAGATTTTGAAAATTAAATCAATTATGCACATTTTGGACTTCTCAGCATTACCTCTCTTAGCTCATAATCTAACAGGATCATTTTTTGTGTATATTAAACTTTTAACAGCTAGATTCCTTTATATAGAAGTAAGTTGCAACTTACTGTTCAAATGTTGGTAACAATCTGACATATGACCAAATTAGAACCAAGAATAACAAACAATGATCAACCATTGAGGCCCTTATGCTTGTGGAGAGTTTGACTTGTTTGGCCATAATGATGATGATGATGATGATTATTATTATTATTATAGTCAGTGAGGGGAACCCCACTCTGCATTTTAACTTAAAAAGCAAGTACATGTAAAGGACATCATGACATCAGACTCATGTGCTGAAATGGAAGGAGTACAGGCAGTAAAAACTAGCCTTAGCCTTAGCCTGACTCTCCCTACCATTAGTAAGGTGTCTCTGCTGGCATATGTGCTTATGAGACAGACCCAAATTCAGGGCTTCAGAACAAAGAGGATGATGTGATATAGTAACACTGGACATTTGACAGAATTTGAGGAAGTTGCTCCAAGACTTGACAAAGGAAAAAATCCAGGAGGATTTTTTGGACAGGATCATCTTTTACACCAATTTAGTCCTCTTTTGTTCCATTTCAGCAATTACGACACGACAATCTAGTCAATTTGATAGAGGTATTCCGTCGCAAGAAGCGACTGTTTCTTGTGTTTGAGTTTGTGGACCATACAGTCCTTGATGAGTTGGAGAGATACCCTAATGGCTTGGATGAGAATGCAGTTAGGAAAGTTCTATGGCAAGTACTGAGGGCTATTGAGTTCTGCCATAATCACAATGTGAGTCACAGCACCGTTTCATTGTTTTGCAATCTCCTGAATGCAATCGTCTTTATTAGGAAGCTTTATTTTGTTGATCGCCTAGTCATTGTGTTTAGTGATTTTATATAATTATGGATGCAAGCCTAGTAAACATCGATAGACAATAATGATTAGTTTCATCATGACTCCAGTATGAATAAATTTGATTGTACCACAGAACGCTAAAGTATATTAAAAGATCCTTTAGTCTTTGAATCTTTGAAGCCACATTCAGACTAATTTGTCTTATTTGTCAACCTGGTTGCAATGTGAACTGTGACTTGAATGGTTATCACCAAATTATTGTAATAATCACCCTAACCTAAACCTAATCCTTCTTTATTCTTAATTTTCTCAGTCTGAGTCTATGAAATCTGATTTCAGTTTTGAATCTTTTCAAGGCAAATTATGCAAATTCCCTAAGTGCTCCTAGTTGTGAAAGAGCTGCATGTGTCTTATTGACAGCAACTTGTTTTTCCATTTTAAACTAGTTAAATAACTTGAATCTTTTGTTTTCTTTTTCCTAGATTATTCATAGAGATGTTAAGCCAGAAAATATTTTGGTATCCAAGTCTGGGGTAGTTAAACTATGTGATTTTGGATTTGCCAGAACATTAGGTAAGACTTAGTATACAAAGGACAAATGGGATCCTTTTAACAAGTGCAATATTATGGAAGAAAGCTAACATTAATAAACTTATCATGTATTGACCAAATGCAAAACTGGTCACCAAAAAATTCAGTTCTTTGTCTTTGCCAATTAGCCATGCTAATTCCTTGTCAGAACATGTAAAATTGTATGAGAAAATTTGAAGTAAAACAAGGCTAGTGATCGAGGCTAAATTAGCACACTAAGGTAAAAGAGTAATTTATTTATGTAAATTATCATCTATCAAAAAGATTGTTTTCCTGCTTTGAAAGCATAACCTGATCCTAACTTTCTGACTCAGAGCAATCAATCTTTCAAGGTTATCACTGGCAATGTCTTCATCAGTAAATAAGACATTGATTGTTCTGAGTGGGAATGTTTTTTGGATAAGGTTATGTTTTCGGGGGCCCATTTCTTGAAAGTCCTGAAATTTTTCGGGCAGCAGAATTCCCTCTGTATCTTAATTAAGAAGGAAGAAGTCTTAAGTCATGAAATTTGAAAATCCTTAATTTTGGCTTTTAGTTGTCTTGAAAACATACTCAATGATCAGCTTTTTAAAACAAGTGGATGGCAGTTTTACAAATGGCTTTTCGGGCCAGAATAGTTATCAGTACTTTTAAGAAATGGGCCCCAGAGTCACCTAGAAAAACAATCTTTTCTTAAATGCTAATTAATAAACGGACTATGCTATCAACTTGGACAAGAAGTCTTAAGAGTCATTAGGTACTGTACTTTGAGAAAGTTACAATGCATCAAGTTACCGGTAGTGTGAATGGCTTAACCATAAACCTCTCAATTTATGTTGCCATTGAGACCACATCACTCCTGTCAGATCCTGCCAGTCTGAAGTTGGAAACATTTGTTGAAGGAAACAATGCTAAGGAAAAATTTTCTAATAGAACTAAGCTGACAGTGCGACTTTACTATAATCGGTAAATGATTATTGAAAATGGAAATTGATGAATTAAACACAACTTTACATAAAGTTTTATTAGATGACATCTATGCTGAAACTCAACATGTTTATTTGCTCACACGCATTCCACTTTGTTTGAATTGCCTGGCGAATATGGTTGGTCAATACGCGTAAAGGTGAACATAATATTGATTAAAAATACAGAACACATCATGGTACATTAGTCTCTTGACTAAAATGCTGTTCCAGAGAGCCATGCACTAAATTACAATCATACACCTACATTAAATATAAAATACTGATTTAGTACTAATTAATACTAAGAAAAAAAAATATGATAGTAGGGTAATAATTATGTAATCCTAAAGCAAATAGCTTAAACTACAAAAATCTAAGAAATCCCTATGAAAATTTAGCACTCGTAAGATATAGTTAAATGAAATTTAATATAGTTAATGACTAGGAGCTAGTGTGGTCAGTAGTGTTTTTCAGGTGGTTGTTAGTGTCTTGGCTGTCTGTTAGCGTTTGTTGAGCGTTTTGTTGCGTTCTGTAGCGTTTGTTATAGTTACATGAGTTAATTGACCGGGAGCTAGTCCGGTCAGTTGCGTTTTTGCAGGCGTTTGTTAGCGTTTGATGCGTTCTGTAGTGTTTGCAGCAGTCTTAAGGTTGTGGGAGCCCTGGGGCTGACATTGTCCAGCGGTATTCCTGGTCAGTGCATGCGTTGTTGTCCCATGTGTTTGCAGCGTGTTTGTTGCTCTGTTGGCGTGGCGTTGTTAGTTGAATTAGTAGGTTAGTGTTTCTTGGTGTTCCCTCTGTATCCCCCCTTTTTTATTCTCTTTATTTTATTTTATTTTATTAAATTTTTTTTCTTTCCACTGAGCTATCTGGCTCAAGTGTGACGGGTGCCTGAGGGGGACCTGGCGCAGAGTGGGCAGGCCAGTCGGGTGTTCTAGCGCCTTGGGGATGTGACTGCGGTTGCACCTCCAGGCTTCTTGGGCACCTACCCTCCACTGGTGACAAGGCAATTGACGGTTGTGTTTTAGTTTCATTTGGGAGGCTTTCCACAGCACTTCACCTTGATAACTAAAACAATTCTTTGCTGTATATTCTTTCGCCCTTCGAATTAAAACATTGTTTGAACTACAGTACATCTAAGATTATGTGACTTGTATGCACTTTTGAAGTACTGAGGTTCAAATAGAGATTTGAGGCCTACAGGAATTTTGTCATTCATGGACTTATAGACGCCAACTGATTTGTACATCTTTGATCAAGAATACTGGTCTTCAGGTTTGGATGCTCTGTTACAGAGCTACAGTGTAACTGAGAAACCACTGTGAATCAAGTCATTAAACGATATTTATGCCCAAGTGACAACAACTACATGTGTAAAAAAATGTCCCGCTATACTGCTGCAGTTATACAACTAGAATGACAGACCATTGGATATTTAGTCAGAAATATTGATAAGTACAAGGAAAGGTTACGTTTGTATACGTTTATACAAACGTATTGATAGTTGTAGTCATTAAATACATGATGATTTTTTAGCCCCTTAATGGGACAGTTTTTCAGTGACAGGGATCGCGTTAACGCAGAAATCGGGGATTTTTTACGCAACTAAAATCCAAAAAATGCATCATCGAAATTTTAATGTGTGCCAGGACGCAAGGCACTGACTTAAATAACTCACACAACTTGCTTTGATTTGTCAGTATATTCTGTTGTTTGTAAAACTGTTGGAGCGATCTGTGATCATAATTGAAGTTCTAAGAAATGGGGTTTAAAACATCTAAAAAGGTTAAAACTAAATTTTCGACCGCCTTCTGCGGTCTTCTTAAGAGGAATGTACTCTGCAAGTCACTGAATGCAAATATATAGCAAAAGACGTCACTGTTCGTTGCTCCTAAGGGAGGAAACCAGTGATGCGTAAACCCTTGGAAAGGGTGCTCTTTCATTAACAGAGTTCTTGTCCAGGAATGAATGTAACGGCTCTAGAAAAAGCCTTTGTCGGCCGGTCCTATGCATATGCGTTAATATTAATTCCAAGTTGGTTACTCTTTTTTTCTCGCAGAGGGTCACCAAGATTTTGGGACCCCCAAAAAATGCTTGGGACCCCAATTTGGCCGAACATGCGGGTCCCAGGACCCAGATTGAAAAATCCTAGTGCCATCCCTGAGTGAGACTGAGTGATTAACCTATTGACTCCTGCGGGTTCCCCATTGACGAGTAAAATTGTCTGGCGTTAGACAGAGCAAAATACTAAGTATGGCCAGTTTAGGCTGGTTTAGGGGTGAAAGTGTTAAATGAATAAAATGGTGACATGGTGTATTTACACAGTTGAATATGTTTTGAGTAGTAACCAATGTAAATTTTACGTTGGATCTCTGTCTAATCTAGTGATTTGAATATTCTGCTTTTAAATTCTGCACATTGCCTATTTGCAGCTACTGGTCCAGGTGAAGTTTACACCGATTATGTTGCTACCAGATGGTATAGAGCACCTGAATTACTTGTGGGAGACACTAAATATGGAAGGTACATTGTTTCATGGCAATTGATGAATTCTGTTAGCTATTATAAAACGTTTACTGATTGAGCTTGATAATTATTAAAATCACCAATATTAACAAAATTGAAAATAAACAAGAAAGTAATGAATATTTTATGGAAATATCATATAATATACAATTATTGGATGAGGTTGAGCATGATATCATGAATTATCAAAACCGAGGTCTGTGTTATCTGTCAAAACCGAAGGCTGAGGCAGATAACACAGACACGAGGTTTTGATAATTCATGATATCATGCGAAAACCGATTTCAATAATTGTTTTATACATTTTTCACATAATGCATCCTCATAAACAGAAGCGAAGTGTTCAGCCATTTTGTTTCTGAGGAGAACACTCCAAGGGGCTTAGTAACCACCAGGCAGACATTGAACTTGACATGATAAATGTAATATCTGCAGCATATATTACATTTATCGTGTCAAGTTCACAAGCTATTGTGAATTGATTGAATGCTCTCGACCAATCAGATTTTTCATAGTGAGTCTGATGTATAATAATAGCTGATATTAGTGTGAATGGACTGAAGCTTATTAGAATGTGAATTCATCTTCAGTCCTAATGCTCCTTTGTCTCAATAAATTAGAGCTAATAATGTTATTATTAACCAGTATTTCTGCATCATTTTCCACTTTTGGTGAATTAAAATACTGTATAGGCCATACCTGAGATGACCTATTAAAACCAAAGTTCCAAAGAGAATGCTAGATGATAAACTTTATTACTATTGTCAAGGAGACATCACTTCGTTTCACTTAATTGCATATATACAGTGTATAGTGGCTGAATTAAACTTAGAAATGACTTGTTGAGTATAGTTAGAAGTCTCGACAAACTGTTCATTTAATAATAATGTTAGGACTAGGAATAACTTTGAGGTTTGTTATACTTCACAGAGCGGTAGATGTGTGGGCTGTAGGCTGTTTATTGGCTGAGATGCTGACAGGGGAGCCATTGTTCCCAGGGGATTCTGATATAGACCAACTTTACCATATCATTTCTAAGATAGGTAAGAGCTCAGATTGTCTTATGAAATGCAACAACGTATTGTACTTGTCTTCAGTTGAAATTCGAGCATTTTTCTTTCAGTTCTTTCAGACTTTCTGACGCTTACAGAAAGCGTACATGCCCATAAATGGGAATCTTTGCGGGTAGAGGAAAGCATAAGAAAACTTTCCTTCTTTTCTACACCACACTCCTGCCTAATTTTTCGCATTTCATTTGAAAATGAAGATCTGGTCACAGACCAATTTCATCAGTCTTTTGTTGTCTTAAAAGAAAAAAAAAAAAAAAATTGAGTTTCTAAAAAAACTGTGGTGCTGCGTCGGTGGGAGATTGAAACAGAAATGTATTTTATCAAACGAGTTGATAAAGGTCGAATGGCCACCGTGAAAGATTTGGAAAGCTGACGCTCCGACGAAGGGCTAACGCTCGAAACGTCAGCTTTCCAAATCTTTCACGGTGGCCATTCGACCTTTATCAACTCGTTTGATAAAATAAATTTTTGTTGTCTTACTTTGTGAACTTAAGATCTGTTTTGTCGGCTCACCAAGTGTAGAATAGAGATTTCAAAGCTTACGGGTCCCTCGCCACCTTCAAGACTAATCAACTGTGCTGTGAAGTGGCCTATGCAGGAAATAAGCAAACGGAGGATGCAAAAATGCCAATAGATGGGAAGGCTTAAAAACTTCTTTAAAATTTGAATTTTTGATTGCGTTAATGAAGGGAATGAAGGGACAATGAAGGGAATAAAGCAATTAAGCGGTTTCAAAGGCAGCACATGCGCATAACCTTCTTTCCCCTCCCCGTTAGAGTGTTGATTTGAATCCCAGGAACATTCAGAAAGGGGGCCACTTGAGAGGCTGCTATGAAAGCAATTATTATAAAATATAAAGTACACCTGTAATTGAAGCGATTGTTGCTCTCATTATTGAAGGTGTCCTAAGACATTTTGGCCACGGTTGCAGGTTACTTTTTTTGTTTAATTTATTTCAGTGGCAGCTCATACAGGATTTCTTTTATATGCCCATTATAGTTTGTATTATCAATACTGCATGTAGGTGCAAGCACGTCCAATGTCTAAAACTGCTTCTATTGTTGTCTTGAATGATAGGAAATTTAACAAATAGGCACAAGGAAATTTTCCAAAAAAATCCTCTTTTTGTGGGCATGAAGTTACCGGAGGTGAAGGAAGTAGAACCGTTTGAGAAAAGATTTCACCGTGTTTCTGCTGCTGCTATGGACATCTTGAAGGTGCGTAAGGCAACGACAGTTTTTTATATCTCGAAGAAAACGTTCCCTGCTCGGTACTACGAGAATTTTTTTGCCAAGGTCTGAGAAAATATCGCGCTTCTCTTGCTCGCCAGCTGGGCTTCATCTCCGGAGAACCTTACCCCAAACAGTCCTTCTGGCGACCTGGGAAACGTTAAAACTCCACATCAAATGAAAAATCACGGTTTTATCTCCATCCCTTCGATATAAGTGAAAGAAATGAAATGAAAGACAGTGAAACTGATACCAAGCCTTCGAAAGAAAATTATCAAATATGTGGGAAAATAGACGAAACTAATTTTAGATAGCAACTGAATAAAATCATTCAGTTACTAGGTAACTCAATATTACTCGCATAAAATATAGTTAAATAAAATTTAACATAGTTAACGACTAGGAGCTAGTCTGGTCAGTAGTGTTTTGCAGGCGGTTGTTAGTGTCTTGGCCGTCTGGTCGCGTTGTTCAGCGTTTTGGTGCGTTCTGTAGCGTTTGTTATAGTTACATGGTTCACGACCGGGAGCTAGTCCGGTCAGTAGCGTTTTTGCAGGCGTTTGTTAGCGTTGTTATGCGTTTTTGTAGCGTTTGCAGCACTCTTTAGGTTGGGGGAGCCCTGGGGCTGACATGGTTCAGCGGTATTCCTGCGTAGTGCATGCGTTGTCCAATGTGCTTGCAGCGTGTTTGTTGCTCTGTTGGCGTGGCGTTGTGAGTCGGTTTAGGAGTTTAGTGGTTCTCGGCGTTCTTCTTCTCGCTTCGTTGGCTATCTCGGTCGCTGTCCAGGTTGAAATAGAAGTTCTTCGATCTTCGACCGTCTCCATCTCGTCTTCACCGCCGTGTTGTGGTTCGTCTTACTTTCTCTTGTACCAGTTCCGATAGTCGGCTCGTCGCTCAGATAGCGTGGCGTTTTCTTTGGCGGGCTTAGTGTAGCGGTTCCCAGTTGTGGTCAACAAAGGAAAACAACAATAGAGAAAACACAAGGATTTCTTCCGTCATCGACCGTGGTTTCCTCGCCCTCTGTCGTGTCTGTTGGTTTGTTTTTACTCGCTCATCGCTCTTTCGTGCCTCGGACCATCGTGTGCTCCGATACGTTTATTTTGGCGGGCTTAGTGTAGCGGTTCCCAGTTGTGGTCAACAAAGGAATAAATTCTAAGGACTTCGTCAGTCATCGACCAGGGTTTTTTCTTCGGCGGCTGTCGTGTTTATTGGTTTGTCTTTCCTTCACTCGTCGCTCTTTCGTCCCTGGACCGTAGTGTGCTCGCCGATCCGTTCGCGTGGCCAAAGGATTTCGTCCTTCATCGCCCGCGGTTTTTTCTCGCTCTTTGTCGTGTTTGTTGGTTCGTTTTTCACTTCTTTTTCGTCGCCTCTAACTCGCTCCTCGCTGGTTTGGTGTTCGATCATACATCATGCCGAACCCACCTCGTTCAACCAACAATAGCTTGTCCGCTGGACTTCGTTCGGAGGACATACCTCTCTTGTCCCCCGCGCCGGTGGTGGTTTCTACGGCTCCCTCTGGCCCCGTGGCGCCTTTGGCCGTCGATTCGATCGCCGAGGCTGTTGTTCGCGCGCTTGGAAGCACCCTTCCGACTATCATCTCTTCAATTCAAGGGAGCGCCCCCTCGCCATTACCCCCTTCCGTCCTTGGCACTTCTGTTGGCGTCACTCCATCTAGCTCCTCTGGATCGACTGCTGTTTCTTGTGATGTCAATGTCTCGTCTATGGCTTTTGGGGCGTCATCAGGTACGTTTACTTTGCCGGCCTTCATTCCTACCTTTTCTCCTGTGTCGGCCATCACTGACTCAAGCTCGGCCCGCTTCATGGCCCCCATTACCTCTCCAGTCGCGAGTCCCAGTGTATCCGGCAGCGTGCCAAGTTTTGGTAACTCTGGATCAGTGCCTACGTCTGAGAAGGCTTTCATTATTGGTCCTGGTCATGCACCAGTCCCGGCAAAATTGGCCAAGAAGATCATCGAGGGCCAGTTCGTGGAGTTGGCGGATCTACTTACAGTCAATCTCCGAGCTGGGGATCAGGAACCACAGACCTTCCTGGAGGGTAAACTCCTGGTGTCCAACGTAAAACGCAGGCAGGTTGAAATCAAGGATATTCTTACTTGGACTGAGGCCTTCACGATTTTCCAGCTGGTCCTGTGTGCCTCTCACCCCCTGCGTTGGTTAGACTTGACCAGATATAAGCTGCTCATTAGTCAAACAGCCCGCCAATATCCAGGTCTGGCTTGGCTTGAATACGATTTGGCCTTCAGAAGGGATGCCGCTGCCTCGGGCCTTACGGATTGGTCCAAAATGAATTTGGATCTGTATAGTTTTCATTTGCGTTTGCCAGCATCGTCCTCACTGCAACCAAGGCCGTCTTCCCTTTCCGGGTTTCCTCAGTCTTCCTCAGACAGCCCAGACTCCCACCGACGCACACCATTCTGCCATTCCTGGAATGAAGGGAAATGCCGGTGGCTATTTGGGAAGTGCAAGTTCCGCCACAACTGCAGCAATTGCGAGGGAGAGCATACCAAGGCTAACTGCCCCTTTCCCCGCTCAGCTGGATTTCGTTCCCGTTCCCGCTCCCCCTCCCCTGGAGGGAGCAGGGGACAGTACTGAGGGGCGAGGTTCGCCCAGTGTTGTGTTTGTACATAGTTTGAATGATGTGATTGCGTTGCCTCGCCAGCCGTATGGATTGCCTCAGTTGGCAAAGTTGTTTTGTCCTGTTCCAGTTTCAGTTCCAGTCTCAGTTCCCGTTTCTGTTCCAGTTAAGCCCAGCGTTCCAGTTGTCTCTTTTGCCCCGTTATCTCCGGTGTCTCAGGTCACACCATTACAGTTGGATCAATTTCAAGCCGAATTATGCCACCATCCCAACAAGTCAGCTGTGGCATTTGTGACTTCTGGCATACGGGATGGATTTCGGATAGGCTTTGACCCATCCTTGGTGTCCCTCAAATCTGCATCTTCAAACATGCGTAGCTCTGCTGAGCACCCATCAGTGATTGACTCCTACTTGCAAGCTGAAGTCTCTTCTGGCAGGGTGGCAGGTCCTTTTCCAGTGCCCCCGCTTCCGTCATTGCAAATAAGTCGTTTCGGGGTGATCCCCAAAACTAATCAGCCTGGGAAGTGGCGTCTCATTTTAGACCTATCATCCCCAGAGGGGCAAAGCGTCAATGACGGCATCCCTAAGCCCCCGTTTACAGTTCAGTATGTTTCAGTGGATGCTTTCATTGATGGCATAATGTCTCTGGGTCGAGGAACGTTAATGGCCAAGTTCGACGTGGCCAGTGCATATCGGAATGTGGCTATCCACCTAGCCGATCGCCCCCTTCTTGGCATGAAGTGGCGTGGGCAATATTTTGTGGATTTGGTGCTCCCTTTTGGGCTGCGTTCAGCACCATTTATTTTCACCGCCATTGCAGACCTGGTTGAATGGATCCTGGTTCACAATTATGAGGTTACATTTCTCCGTCATTACTTGGACGATTTCCTCACTTTGGGCCCACCGGCGTCCCCTGTGTGCCACAACAACCTTCAAACCTGCGTTCGTCTGTGTACAAAACTTGGCCTTCCCCTTAATCCAGATAAGTTGGAGGGACCCGCGACTCGTCTTACAATCCTTGGGATTGAACTTGACTCCGAGAACCTTCAGGCTCGCCTTCCGACTGACAAGAGAGATAGGATTGTTTCACTGTTAGATGAGTGGTCGGCAAAACGTTTTTGTAAACGTCGCGAGCTGGAATCCCTGATTGGCCATCTCCATCACGCCTGCAAGGTCGCCCCACAGGGTAGGACATTCCTTCGCCGGATGATCGACTTGCTTTGTGCCTTTCGCCGTGATGATCACCCCATTAGGCTTAACCAGGAATTTCGGCGGGATTTAACCTGGTGGCGGGAACTGTTCCAAACTTGGGATGGCCTCAGTTTTTTCTGCATGCCCACATGGGCACCTCTCCCGGACTTCCAGGTCTCATCGGATGCAGCGGGCTCTTTGGGCTATGGAGCTATTTTTAAATCCCACTGGTTTGCTGGTGCCTGGTCAGCTGCACAAAGTTCCTCATCTATAGCGTACAAGGAGCTCTTCCCAATTGTAGTGGCAGCCTATCTGTGGGGCGGTCAGTGGGTATCTCGGCGGGTCGAGTTCTTTTGTGACAATGAGTCTGTGGTGGCTGTACTTAAGTCTGGCACCTCGCGGGACAACAACCTAATGGTGTTGCTGCGTTATTTGACTATGCTGGCCATCCATCATTCCTTCTCATTTACAGCTTCATCTGTTCGAGGCAAAGCTAATCCAGTTGCTGATGCACTCTCTCGATTCCAATTTCAGCGGTTCAGACGCCTGGAGCCACAGGCCGACCCAACCCCGTCTCCTATTCCTGCTTCCCTTCTGGCAGCGCTTCAGATGCCTTGACTCAGAAGTGTCGGTTCTTACTTACCCAAGGTCTTGCACCTTCCACCCGATGAGTGTACCGATCCGCCCAACGTCGATTTACAGACTTTTGCCGCCAGGATGGTCGTGCAAACCAGGATGGCTCCATCCCCCCAGCCACTGAGGAGACTCTCATGCGCTTTGCTTCCTTCCTGGCCGACAACCTGAACCATTCCTCCATCAAGGTCTATCTATCAGCAGTGCGCTCCCTTCACATTGACCATGGCCTTCCCGACCCGCTAGTCAACTGTCTTCGTTTGCAGCGTCTGCTAAGGGGTATTAAGCGAGTTCAAGGTCCAGTGTCACCCAGGCGCCTACCTATCACCGTTGATCATCTGAAGGTCATTCAGTGCTCTTTGGACCTGTCTACTAGAGACCATGTGATGTTGTGGGCTGCGTGCTGCTTGGCATTTTTTGGGTTTTTGCGTGCGGGCGAATTCACGGTCAACTCGGCCTTTGATCCTCACACCCATATGACTGTTAGCGACCTGCAAGCGGACTCCTTGGTGAATCCCTCTTGTTTCAAAGTTCGTATCAAGTGTTCCAAGACAGACCCCTTCCGTGCGGGTTGTGATATCTACTTGGGGCGTGGCTCGGGCTCTGTGTGCCCCATAACAGCGTTGGGCACGTACTTGTCTCTGCGTGGGTCTGCTCCAGGGCCCCTGTTCTTGTTTAGTGATGGTCGTCCTCTTACCCGGCAGCAGCTATCATCATTTTTGCAGTCTACCCTACATGGGGCTGGGTACTCCGGCGCCTACTCCGGCCATAGTTTCCGGATTGGGGCGGCGACCACTGCAGCGGCACGTGGTGTTCCGGATCACCTGATCAAAACCTTGGGGCGTTGGTCGAGCGAGGCATACCAGATCTATATCAGAACTCCAGTTAGTTCCATTGTCCGTGTTTCCTCCCAGTTGGTGGCGTAACAGGTAGTGGATTTCTCTGGTTACCAGCGGGGGTGGGTGCCTCAGGTTTGGGCTATCGGGGGCTTAGGCCTAGTTGCCCCGAGCCCCCTTGCTCCGGGTTCTTCTTACCTGGAGATCCCTTCGGCATGGCGCGGGGGGCTCGTGGCTTGGTTGCGGGTTAGGCAGGCCAGTCGGGTGTTCTAGCGCCTTGGGGATGTGACTGCGGTTGCAGCCCCCAGGCTTCCTGGGCACCTACCCTCCACTGGCGACGTGGGCGTTAAATATAGTTAAATAAAATTTAACATAGTTAACGACTAGGAGCTAGTCTGGTCAGTAGTGTTTTGCAGGCGGTTGTTAGTGTCTTGGCCGTCTGGTCGCGTTGTTCAGCGTTTTGGTGCGTTCTGTAGCGTTTGTTATAGTTACATGGTTCACGACCGGGAGCTAGTCCGGTCAGTAGCGTTTTTGCAGGCGTTTGTTAGCGTTGTTATGCGTTTTTGTAGCGTTTGCAGCACTCTTTAGGTTGGGGGAGCCCTGGGGCTGACATGGTTCAGCGGTATTCCTGCGTAGTGCATGCGTTGTCCAATGTGCTTGCAGCGTGTTTGTTGCTCTGTTGGCGTGGCGTTGTGAGTCGGTTTAGGAGTTTAGTGGTTCTCGGCGTTCCCTCCCTCTCCCCCCCTTTCTTTTTTTTTTTTTGTTTTGTGCTCTTTTTTTTTGTGTGTTATTATTATTATTATTATTATTATTATTATTATTCCACTGAGCTATCTGGCTCAAGTGTGACGGGTGCCTTAGGGGGCCTGGCGCGGGGGGCTCGTGGCTTGGTTGGGCAGGCCAGTCGGGTGTTCTAGCGCCTTGGGGATGTGACTGCGGTTGCAGCCCCCAGGCTTCCTGGGCACCTACCCTCCACTGGCGACGTGGGCGTTAAAAGGCCTATAAAGAGAAAAATTAAGTATGCAAAAAAGCAAATCTGCATTTATCAGTAATGATATAATATTGGAAATTTACGGCCGTGTTCATATTGCTGTCGTTGGGGAAATTTGGTCGAAATGTCGTATTCTTTATTGGAATAGTAATTGCTGAATACCCCGCCACTCCAAAGCGGATCTTGAAAAGTGATGGCTACGCGGCTAAGAAGTGGTTAATACCACCCCTCCCTCTAGAACATGTTAGTAAGGAAAGAAGTGGCTACGCGGCTACGCAGTAGTCATTACCACCCCTTAGGCCTAATCACTAAAACGAGCGCTTACGTTTAATCAGTAAACGAGTGCTATATTCTTGACACGATCTCGGTAAAAAGTGTAGTTAACCGAACCGTAAGAAGAAAGCTACAATTTTAAACGAGTGCTTAGACCTAATCACTGAGACGAGCGCTTAGGCTTAAGCAGTAAACGAGTGCTATATTCTTCACACGATCTCGGTAAAAAGTGTAGTTAACCGAACCGTAAATTGAAAGCTAAAATCTTAAAAGAGTGCTTAGGTGTAATCACTAAAATGAGCGCCTACGTTTAATCAGTAAATAAGTGCAATATTCTTCACACGATCTCGGTAAGAAGTGTACTAAACCGAACCGTAAAATGAAAGCTAAAATTTTAAACGAGTGCTTAGGCTTAATCAGTAAACGAGTGCTATGTTATTCACACGGTCTCGGTAAAAAGTGTAGTTAACCGAACCGTAAATTCAAAGCTAAAATCTTAAAAGATTGCTTAGGCCTAATCACTGAAACAAGCGCTTAGGCCTAATCAGTGAACGAGTGCAATATTGATTGACTGGTGCATAAACACCCGGCAGCAAGTTGAAATTCGAACTTGCAACTTCCTAGGAGCAAACTGCCAATGAAAACAGAACATTGCGTCACAAAATTGCAAAGTGGCGCGCAAATGAACAACCCGGTGGTTTTACTGTAAATTTCTGTACCATTTCAAAGAATTGTTTCAGGGAAGTGCGCGGCCTCGGGATGTTCAATAGGGTAATTTGTGCCCTTTGACCTGCCAAAGAATGGCACCGAGGCTGACGTTGATCTTGTTATTAAGTGCATCACACTGCTTTTATCATATAAATGAAACCGTTGTAACGCATATTATTCTGCATTTTAACAAAATTATCAAAACAAGACAATCTTAAACTTACTTACAGCAGTAAAATGACAACCCTGACACTGACAAATCACTTTCCTGACTTGTTCCAGCTGTGTTTAAAGATGGATCCAGTGGAGCGACCTTGGTGTTCACAGCTTCTCAAGCATGAGTTTTTCAAGAAAGATAATTTTAGCGAGAAGTTTGCTCAAGAATTGAAAGCAAAAATTACAAGAGAGACCGCCGATAATCCTCTCCTCAAGTCGATTAATGGTAGAAATTCGGACTCTAAAGATGAAACGGCTGAAGAAAAAGCAAGGAGAAAGAGACGGAAGGAAAAGGTGAATAAAATGACAACGTACTGTTTGGAAAAATAGTTGTTTATCTCCGTTTTTTGTTGTTATTGTTTTTATGGAGAGAGACGGCAACTGGATCTGAAATAATTGCGTTTTCTCCGCTCTGCATCCAAGGGCCCTGTTCTGTTTAGTTTAGTTCAGTTACACACTCAGAGACGATTTGATGGATAATCCGAACGAAGCAGCTGTTTGTCTGGACTTTTGGCTCCCGTTCGTCTATCAGAAACGTCTCTACGCTTCTGAGTGCTGTCAACAGGATGGAACCTGTGTGCCTCACTCCACCATTGAGACGTAAAAACAAGGTTCAATTGGTAGTCGTCTTGCAGACAGAATAAGTCATCAGTGAAAGAATTTGCCTTTCCTGGCTGGGTGGTGAACTCGATTTTTGTGATCAACCTTCCATCAAAAGCGACTTTGAAGTGTGTACCGTTTATTTGAGGGATTTTTGCATTCAGTGTTTTCACATGTGTTGTGCAACACCGTCTGTAGACTAGACCACTTAGGACACCGGGGATATAGGCTCCTAGTTTTCTGAGCAATGTCAACAACGACCCGCAAAGTCCAAATTAGGGATCTTGCGCAAGGACGACGACGCCGCCAACGAGAACGTCGTCTAAAAATATTTCTTCCCGTTATTGTAATAATTTCGTTATTACCCCCACTTCGTTCGGAATGGAAAGTGTGTATCAACATTGCAGCAATAGAATTGGCATGAACAGTGTGGTTGTTTGGGAAAAAAAGTTAAAATGGTACTTCAGGTTCTCACGTCCTCTACACAACCACAAATATGGTCAATTCACGTCGTTGTCAGGACGAGGACGGCAAACTTTGAGGCACAAAAATGCAAAACGCACGTGCAGGGCTTGCATGCAGAGCTATTGTTTTTGCTCATTAAAACCCGTTGTTTTGTGGCGGCGTTCTCGTAGCTGTCGTCTCTCTTGCGTAGGCTCCCTAGTCCTGTCATGTGATGTTGCCCGGGAAGAATCAACACTTAAACCATTTGAGATGCCGTGAAAAAGACAACAATTTCCCTTCAAAGTTTAATGACTTTGTCTTTTTTGTCAGGCTGATGCACATGTCTGAACCTCCAGTTAGAGTTTATTTGGTCGATCTAGTTACGTATTTAAAAAGGTAAAGGTTCTTGTAAACTGTCATGTATCAGATATCAAATTGTATGTTATTCCTACAGGAACAACGCGAGAGAGAGGGCAGGGAGTCAAAGAAATCAGACGTGAAAGATTCTCTAAAAGAGCACAAAAAGCATCCTAAGGATTCTTCAAGCCCAGAGAAACAAAGCAAAAAGCCTCCTCTTCTACCTTCTTCATCACTGGAGATATCAACAGGGGCAGCGGCAGTGACAGCGTCCAATTCCCCATCTAATATGGTACACGCTACAGTTGGAGCCTCTACATCTAATGTACCAACTTCATTATATGTGACTACGGGATGTTCAACACCGGCCACGCCCTTAGACACTTTTGTTACGGGACCCCCTCACGGGAAACAGTTGTCGCCCATACAAAGCGCAAGTACACTTAGAAATTCGCCGCCTCAGGAGCCCTCGGGGGCGTCCTTGTCAAAAGGGTCTATTGGTCTAGTAAACACGTCACCGGGAACGTCTAACAAAGGAAGCAGTTCGCACACAATAAGTTTATCAAAAACAAATATTGGATTAGGAGTGGTGGGACCTCGGCACGAGTCTCCTCCCGGGCCACCTCCATTTAGGTAGGTGCAATCTGAAATGGTGTAACTTGATGGGTGATACCGAACCATTAGAAGCAAATGTACGAAGTGAAGAAAAAAGCTTTAATTTACAACTTTTAACTATTCAAGAATGTCACTGATAGGCGCAACGTTTTCACGGGCACCTCTCCACGCGTCTGTATCTCTATTATTGGAGAGATTAAGCACCGTGTTTACGTGAAACGGGAAACGGAAGTCTCTCCCTTTCTCTTGAGAAGTTGCTTGATGTCTGTAGCCCACATGCTCGGCTAGAAATGAGCTAATAGCAAACAAGTACTGAGCTTCCATTTTGGCAAAACGCAAATTTTTTAGTGCTAAATCTCTCTATTAATATTAAAGGGGCTATGTCACGTTATTTTAGGGCG
This sequence comes from Montipora capitata, assembly GCA_949126865.1. Classification (NCBI taxonomy): domain Eukaryota; kingdom Metazoa; phylum Cnidaria; class Anthozoa; order Scleractinia; family Acroporidae; genus Montipora; species Montipora capitata. Next base: position 46,990,209 of record OX421450.1, read on the forward strand.
TGTCGGGGAAATCTTTAGTTAAAACTGAACTCGGAAATAGTAAGGTGGAATTCCTTTACTGATAAAATTATCGTTACATCAAAAGCAAGGTAATTCTGAGCAAAAACGACCTGTATCCAGGCGATTTGCCATAAACTTGAAAAACGTTGGGGCGACTTTTTTCAAGATCACCCAAGTGCAATCCGTTTCAATCTTTTCCGTTTTTGTCCATCCATGCTTCTCTTTCCTTTTGCTGTATTCTTTTATGTTGTTGAACAGTTTGAAGTGGTTATTGCAATGTTTCTTTCTCAGTACTTTTTGGGCATTTTGGGTGATATAAAATTACATCATTTTGCGTGACATAGCCCTTTAAGTTGGCTTTTGTCGTGTGCTTAATTGTAACATTGATATACCTTTTAGAATTGTAAATGACAGCAAAGTCAAGAAGACTCCTCCATCGTATTCAAAGAAAACGGCTGGACCACCGCCCAATCACCACAGTAGCTCCTTGTATCCCGCAAGTGACTCATACTTTGATCAAAGAACTTCAAGTAACTTTGACCTTAGTAGCAGGCATAGTGAGAGAGCACCTTTAGAATCGAACTATAAAAAAAAGAAGGACAAAGACAAGGAGAAAGAAAAGGAACGGCCAGCTAGAGGAGAGAACGAATTTCCACATTTACCCGACGTACCTGGAGCCGAAGGTAGAGTTTATAATTTTAATTCTGTTGACTCACTCATCGCCAGGTGCATTTTGAGCACTTGTTTTGCGATTTCGCTCATGTAGGGAATGATAATGTTTGGCGAGATCGCATTTTAGAAACAAGGACAATTATAGACATCATAGAGTGTATTATGGGCGGACAGACTAATTTTCGATTAAGAACTTTTTAACCGTTTTTCTGGAGCCCTGCATGATAGAAGCTCATCATCGATCTTTCGAATATGCCACCATTGAGATTCCCAGTCAATAGTCAGCAGTGTGCAGAGTAGCCGTCCCTTAAAACTAGACAAATGGCAATGAGTAATCGTTAAGTCAGAGGTTTGCCTCCAGTAAGAACTAATTTTATGCCGCGTTTCGGACAGATACGTTCTTTTCAACCAAAAATATGTTACAAGGTCCTGTTTTCTCACTGAGTGTTCTGACAGGATACCATGTGGGTAATACCTGTGTTTTGTTTTCAGCAAAAACCAGCCTCAAAACAGGAAAAAGCTCAAAAAATGTGAAAACGTCAATATCGATGATGCCACACATTACGAACTTAACGCCATTCCAGAACGGCATGGCGCAGCGCCAGGTAAGATACTGTTATTTTTGACGGGCATTCGAGTGATTCCTTCCCACTGTGATTTCTCCTTTGACAACGGTGCTTTTCCCCGTTAGATTATCACTCCAATGATCACAGTTTTGGACATGCAAGTAAAAAAGGGACAAACACTCCGGAATGTACCGAGTCGCATGATGCCTACTGCGTTTATGTAGGGCGGGGATAAGGAAATCATATAGAGGGAAACGCGAATGCCTTTGGTTTGCTCCAGCTCGCCTCCTTCGATCTAGCCTGCGTATCGAGTGTTCCTTTACGAGCGAAGATTGTCTGCATTCCAGCCGCGCGAAAGTTGGGGTAAAAACAAAGTTTGAAGGAGTGGCTACTCGGCCTCCAAACTTTGCTTTCGCCCCAGCTTTCGCGCGGCCGGAATGCGTGAAATATTCGCTGGTCCAGGAACGCTCGCTACTGACGCAGCCTACGCTCGCTCAGTTTTTTTTTTTCAATTTTTTCCGAACAAAGGTCATGTGTGTAACCATTTTTTTTAACAGGGTACACCACCAGGCCACCATCAAGGGAACAGTCACGACTCAAACTTGCCGTCGGTATAGCAGTGACAGAATTTATTGTTATTTGCAAATACGACAATGCGGCCGATAGTGTCAATATGTAGCGTTTGACCAAAGTTAAATAACTATTAGCATTTAATTGTGATTTTAGTGTGAATTTTCAAGATATTTGACCCCATAGATACGGGAGGGAATATATTTGCCTCGCGAATTGTAGTCGCATACTAAGTGTATGCGAAACAAAGAAGCACTTGTAGTTGTATATCGCTGAAGAGAGGTTTGGTGAATTTTTATTTATACGCGTATAATTCATCATACGAGAGCTATTTAGACTTCCATTTTAAAATGGGAACTTGAGTTGTACAGTGGTTTTTAAATAAACGAATTTTTGGAAAATTCTGCGAGCTTGGTGAGAATTAAGTAATGAACCATGTTGACAGTAAGTGGAGCGGCTTGTCTAGCCCAAAAACATAACGGTTGGACTTTTAAAAGCGTGCATGATGGAAGTGAATACACTTGGTGGGTCGAGGGGAGGAACTCGAAAATCCATGGCTTAAAACAAAACAACCAAAGTTGAGCACATCTTCATACCGCTGAAAAAGGCGATAGACATCCCCATCGACAATTATGTGATTTGATTTTTCTTATTTTGGTGGAGAATAGTACAGAGGTGCAGTTCAACAAATGATAGCGTTTCTGATGTTAGCTCGTCTGCTCAGTCAGTTGTGATAGGTAACTGTTTAATGTACTTTATCCAGATTGTTTCGTAAGGCTAGCACTCTTATTAACCAGAGGGGACCGAGCCGAAGTTTGACACGCCCCACCCTTATAAATCTTTCCTTCCTGTTAGTAGGGTCAGTAATCCAATCTGTTGACACGCTTCCTGGCGATTGGTGGCATATAGGGTCATCACATCTACCACTCTCTACAACTCTCAGTGTTTTATCGGGTCTAAAAACACTCGGTTACGCCTCGTGTTTTTAAACCCCGAGTTGTTTAAACATTACTTAAAGAATGAAAATGAAAAAAATTCACGACACATCGCACAGACGTAGGACCATCAGTTTTTATTAGCAACCATGAGCTGATCAAGGGAAGCCTCTATCTCCACTAATCCTTTGAGTCAACCCTTTCCCGAGTAAATTTATTTTCAGGAACAGGTTTTTCCGCGGAAAGTATCATATTTTCCTTGACGGTGAGATAGCTCTGTTTTGATTGGCTTTTACAACAGTGGACGCGCTGAATCTCCCAAGGGAGGTGCTCTACAAATAAATCAACTAGGGAAAGGAAGGATTACGTTTTTGCAAACGTTAGCCGTGTAGCATTTTTATTTGAACAGACTTAACTGATTAGAGTGTAATGTGAAGTGCAAGAGATAAACGGGGTAGATACTTAGCACTTCACACTACACTCTAATCAGTAAAGTCTGTTCAACTAGGGAATGGGTTGACTCCAAGGCCAAGAATGGGAGAAACCCCCCCCCCCCCCCCTTCCTTGATGAGCTCCCGTAGAAACTTATGACTGGCTATGATGCACAGTAACGTATATTCCCCTAAAATGAATGGAATAAGCCCGCCCTTACAATAAGATATTTCTGAGACTAACTATGTCTCCGTAATTTTTTAAATTGAAAAACAACTATACAACGGATTCCGAGACGAAACCCAAAAAATTTCGATCAACAACAAATGTTTTACGTGGGTGACTTCTCCTAGAAGCCGGGAAAAAATTCTTCAGTCAGCATCGACAATAACCTTGTCTGTTCCTAAAAATACGAAGTAGTAAGGGCTCATTTTCAACCGTTGGCAACTACTTGTATTTTCAGTTTTTGAGACTGCGCAGAAGAATTGGAATTCCACGATTCTCGAAAACTGCACAGAGGTCGTTTACTTTTGACACTGATCGAAAACATTGCGTACTTTAAAGACAAAAATGTCAGCCCCTTCCGCTGATTGAAAGGAGACTTGAGGGTTCACATTGGAGGTTTCCGACGTAGATTCAGGTTGTAAACCGAGTTTTTCGTAACATCCGAAATCACCAAAAGGAACCGAACGAAGACTAGGGCGAATGGCGATAAATTGAGAAGTTTTCCGCTTCTAATTAAAAACTTGCCATTCGTCTAAGTAAGAAACAAAAAAGAATTTGGTCATTAGTACTTTAATACCGTAAAACACCTGCGTCCGGTAAATTGCCATCCGGATGTGAGCCCCCTGCATTTTGCCTTAATTAAATACACAGGTCAAATGAACGTTTGCGTTTTCTTCCTTGCAAAATATTAAAAGAAAACTCAACTGAACTACTTGCAAGCCTCCTTATCCACTCCGTTAAATGCAGTATAAAAACCTCTGATAAAAAATTGAATTATCCTAGAGCTCATAAACTGAGATCATCCACCATTTTGATTTTACACTTTTCACCGCTACTCATTGGCATTACTGCGGTTTTGAAATGGAATTCTACGGTCATCGATACACAGTAGGTAGAATTTATAAATCTTATCGACATCCCTATGAACTTTATAAACGAGCTGTATCCTTCAGCAAGGCCGACATCGTTTCAAATTGGAGTACGAGTTCTCAGTTCTGAGAACATGAAATTCTAATGCGCGTGCTTAGTACAGAAAACTCGTAGTCGTTCTCGTACTCAATGTGAAGGTCACTATAATAGATTGCTTACCTGTACCCGCTCGATTTCGCTTTTTTTATCTGTACCCGAAGGCAATTTTTTCCTCCATAAATTAATTCATGTTCGTTTGAAGGGAAAAAATCACAGGCCTTTACTGACTTACAGTGCAGTCGTATCTTTAAAATATGTTAAAAACAAGCAACATGTTATCATAAGAAGCGGATGGCAATTTCGTAAAACGGCTTCTCGGTGCCGAATCGTTTTCGAGACGTTCCAGAAACGGGCACCAGGTCTTTCAGCAGGATCTTACGTTCTACGACCGCGTCGTGAACATAAGCGTCATAGTTTCAATTCCAATTTTACGCTATTTTGTGTTTTTACCAGAAGCCCAGAAGTGTTGGGAGGGGCAGTGCTCAAGATAAGAAAGAAATCAGGTATAATTCGCAAAAAGTGTGGTTGTGGTTTTCTAATTGGAACTTTTCGTGTTGCAGATATCAGGGAGTTTTAAGAAACAACGACGCCATATCATTGGTTAAAAGAGGAAAATAATTGTGCCGCACGCATTTTAGCACATACCTTTGGGGTTCTCTGCATAACCAAATTTGAGCTTTTAGTGACCACAACGTGAGCATATAAATGTGAATCTTTCATTCTCTATTTTACTCTGAAATCGCTCATACTAACCAATTTAGGATACTTCGCCCACAGTGTAAGACATGAACG